>CM022876.1:35448922-35463950 GCA_012654025.1 Pachypsylla venusta
AAAAAAAAAAAAAAAAAAAAAAAAAAAAAAAAAAAAAAAAAAAAAAAAAAAAAAAAAAAAAAAAAAAAGCGCGTCAGCCAGCAAGATCCGACGATCTAAAAATATCGCGGTCCTAAACTTTATAGTGGCCCAAATTCAGATTACTCCATTGACCATGATTTTTTCTTGCTTCCACAAAGAAAGACACTCGCCCGTCTTCCATTCCGCAAGACAAGCTTGGAGAATGGGTGCGTGTACTTATGTACGCGCGTAAGAAGTTATACTTCTTTTTGAAAATAAATTGAATAATATTTCAAAAAACATACTATCCCACCCGGGAGTGAACTCAGAACCTACCAACTATGAAACAGAGACCTTGCCAATGAGCCACGATGTTCTATGGATATAGAATGAGAAATTACAATATTTAAATTTAACTCTCATCATTTTTTCATAACTAACTCCATCTTCATCATTTTGTGTTACACTGATGCGGTGATAATTTTTGTTACAGGTGCGCGCGCATCTTAAAATTTCACTCTCATAATTTTTTCATAACGCGCCTAAAGAAGTATAACTTCAAAATATGAATTAGATAGACTGGGCTACATTTTCACGAAATGCAATTATTTTCCACTCTACGACACTGATTTGATGTAAATATAATTTTAATTTTCCCATACTCTTACTTTGTGTGCATGTGCATTGTACAGAACATCCTGGCCAGATCTGACTACATTATCTTCAATAGTAATTAACTGTTAGAGCTGATGTCCGAAGAAAGTATCTTAAATAGATATTGGGAAGTAATGACCTTACATTGGCGAAAGTAAAAGTAAACACAATTTTGAAGAAAAAAAAACCGCAGACAGAATAATTATGGTGGTTGATAAAATTGAAAGTAATAAACCAAAATATTTGCGAATACACAAAACGCAGACACAATAATTATGGTGGTTGATAAAATTGAAAATAATAAACCAAAATATTTCCGAATACATAATACGCAGACACAATAATTAGACGGTTGATAAAATTGAAAATAATAAACCAAAATATCGGATATATTTTGACGTCAAATGGAGCACCCTGCATACCACTTAAACAAATTCATACCACCCTGCATACCACCTTGGGGGGGGGGGACGTTCATCTTAACGCTTGTATTGATAAAATAAACAAACTTGCACTGGACTTTTTTCATGTTGGTACAACTATGTCTGCTTCAGTTCAATATTCAATAAATACGGAAGAAAAAGGTTTTTTTCAAAATAAATTAAAATTAAAGTGAATTAATTTATCTTCCACCCCTAAAACGTTTAAAAAAAACTTTTTAAATTATATTAAACCAGATTTTAAGTTTGTTATTTGCTCCAAAAAAAATTAATAGTATCTGTCTAATACCAATTCATACCACACTGCATACCACCTACACAAATTCATACCACCCTGTATATCACCTACACAAATTCATACCACCTTGCACATATACCAGTTACACAAATTCATACCACCCTGCATACCACCTACTCAAATTCATACTACCCTGCATATATACCAGCTACACAAATTCATATTACCTACACAAATTCTTCTACTTACAAACAACGGAACCTACCTCAATGTTTACTAACAAACTGTTGAGGTACCCAACATACCGGGCGGTTGATGAATCCTATCTTCTATCTATAATACATACCTTCAAGGATAATGCCAATTTTTTCTGAACAGAGCCCCTTGTATGTGATGACTCCCAGTTTCGGAGTGAGGGTCAATGGCACGTTGAAAAAGCAATTCCCGTAGAAATAAGTTGCGGCAATCGAGAAAAAAGGTAAACAAATTTAACCCAATTAGAGAGGTTTGGAATCGTTTTTACGGCCATGCTCCTATTGCGTAAGTACAACCGTCAAAAAAAAGCGAGTTAAAAAAAAAATTGAAGAACTTGCCACAATACTCCTGCCCGGTGTCAGACCCTTTGAAGCATCAAAGGCATCGTAGCAACAAGCTTTGAACCTTTTGTCAGAGTGATTTATTCACTCAGTCATCATCAAATTTCCAGACATTTTTAAAAGCACGTGATTTTTTTTGAAAAACACGAGTTTTCGTTGCCGCAACATATAAGTATAACCCCGGTGTAGGACACTAAAGTTGACCAATATTCAGCCAGGCTTTACTTAGAGGATAACCACGTAGGTTCGCGTCTTCGTGGTTAATATGTTAGCTGGTGTGTAAGTTTCCAGCGAATGGAGGCTGAGATACCTCTTTCTTTATGATCTAAATGTCATACTTCTGGAATGACATTTAGATCATAAAGAGACTTTGAGCCAAAAACATCAACGCGTTATGTGGGAAATTTTTCAACCAAATTAGATCTAAAGGGGTTGAAACCCCCAATGCAGAGGGCCGGTGCTTTGAGTCCATTTATGGGTTGGTAGTTCAGTGGTGATTTGATCTGAATCAATAATAGGGCATGGTTTCACAACCAAGCCTACCCATGGAATCATGAATTTGCCAGTCCACATCGTGCATTATATAAAACTCATAATTACGGATTTTTTTTTTTCAATTCGGAGCTTTGCCCCCTGTGGTGGAACATGTTCTTAGGTCCGGTCCTAATTTTCCATTTTGATAGAGGGATTTTAAGAATATGAAGTCGCAGTCAACACGCTCCTCCTTATCAGAAGATGCAGCACCACAGGAAGGGGAAGAGAGAGCCGAAGAATGAAGGGGGGACACACCAGGATGTGGGAAACACACAGCACTTCTATACAAAGGCAATTTGATTGAGGTGCTCTTTAAAAGTTATGCGTCATCCTAATTTGACGTCGTAGGTGACCCGGTAAGTCTGAATGGTACCCATTAACAATGGAAGACCACCCGGGAGTACTATGGAACAAACAACTAATGATTTTGAGTCATAACACACAGGGGAAGCGTCAGCAAATTGAAAACATCAATGTTGACAACTTCCTACATAATATTTGATTCATGTTGAATCAGCATCATAATACAGGGAAGGGTAAATGACTGGAACCTATTAAATTGACACAATGAAGTCAAGGTCATATTTTTTTTTAATTTGGCTTAACGTCTCTTTTGGTCATGTTTTGGTCATTCAAAACGGGGGATTCACCCTCCATTCGCTGGAACCTTGCAAACCAGATACCCACATTGACCTCACCCAGCCTGGGTTGGGCCGGAAAATTAGCCAACATCACGAGGGCGCGAACACACGTGGACACCCACATGGCACATCCTGGCTGCACGTTGCTTAATTCAGTGATCTATCTGGAACTAATACACCAGTTGCCATAGACGCTGGCATAGAAGTGAAGTTCTATTTGGTATTTTGAAAATAAGGTCTATTTGGTATTTTTAAAATAAGGTCTATTTGGTATTTTCAAAATAAGGTCTATTTGGTATTTTTAAAATAAGGTATATTTGGTATTTTTAAAATAAGGTCTATTTGGTATTTTGAAAATAAGGTCTATTTGGTATTTTTAAAATAAGATCTATTTGGTATTTTTAAAATAAGTTCTGTTTGGTATTTTGAAAATAAGTTCTATTTGGTATTTTGAAAATAAGTTCTATTTGGTATTTTTAAAATAAGGTCTATTTGGTATTTTGAAAATAAGGTCTATTTGGTATTTTTAAAATAAGTTCTATTTGGTATTTTGAAAATAAGTTCTATTTGGTATTTTTAAAATAAGTTCTATTTGGTATTTTTAAAATAAGTTCTATTTGGTATTTTTAAAATAAGCTCTATTTAGTATTTTTAAAATAAGTTCTATTTGGTATTTTTAAAATGAATTCTATTTGGTATTTTTAAAATAAGTTCTATTTGCTATTTTTAAAATAAGTTCTATTTGGTATTTTGAAAATAAGTCAGATGGATGCTTACAATATTCAATCATAATTAAAATTTGCTCAAAGACAAAAATATATATGTCGTTTTAAAGCCTTGAAGAATTAAAAACAAACGTCAGACCCACGTTTATAAAGTAAAGTGTCCTTTTTTGTAAGGAGTACACCCTGTACATTGTATATAACATAGGTAATAACAAAATAAAATTTATTATCATTTACCTCATCAAACCACTTACTATCAGCAAACAATAAATTAAACAAAAACAATATGCGGACATTCAGTGGCGGAGGAGGCGTCTCGGTAGAACCCGCGGTGCGGTGGCCGCCCCGGAGGATCTATTAAAATAGGGGGTCCCAGAGTTTCCTCGCTATATTTTGTAAAACGATAAAAGTGAAAGCTTTTTTTCTGAGGCCTCCTTGTCGAAAAGTGTCAGGGCCCCAACCGTACTTTTGGCCAATTACGGCAAGCTTCTCAGGTAAATCCAACCTTGATGGACCTAGTGTAAAGTCCTTCAGAGGGCTCCTTAGCCTTGTATAACTTTCACTTCCCTCCGGAACATTTAGGGGCCCTTACTGGAATAAAAGTTAAGTTCCTTGCCGGCCTTTCAGACTATGTATAACTTTAAAATCTACAGGCAATTTTTGTGGCATTTACCCTTCTTCTGGTCCCTCAAGTATGGTATAGGTACCTAAATAGTCGAAAAAGCTGCAAGCCATAGCAAATACTACACTATCTAAGTCCCACATGATAATGCCGCAGGCGTGAATCCATGCAAATAACAGTTTTGGCACTGCTGTAATAAACTCTGTAGGAACACATATTTAAATAAAATATATTTCAGAAAAAAATATATTGGGGGGCCCCGAAATGGGCGCGCCACCACTGCGGATATAATATTCAACCAATATTAACATAGTATATGATTGTTGATTAAACTTTCTATTTTAATATTCGAAGACCCTGGGGGGGAGTTTATTTAGGTACTTTTACTGTAAAAAAAATCAATAAACAATATTACAATTTATTAAAATAATAATAATTATTGCAAAGAGAAATTAGAATGCAGGTACATAAATGCATAATACCTATTGCCTACTGTTTTACATTACGGTGACAGGTGACATGTTTATTTACGCAGATGACGACGTCTTTAAATCTTAAACCAGTCAAATTAAAATGGCGGCCCACGGCCCAACGCGATCCATTACGGTAAATAGTGCGGTTTATAATGTTCTCCATGAAATTTTCTTTACGGTTCCTTAGCGGACCACGACCACCCGAAATATGTCCGGTGGACTTATTGCCGAAATAATGAAGAGAAATCGTCTATGACACGATAAATACAACAGTTTCCCTTAGATCACTAAAGTTAAGAAACATCCAGCGAGGTTGTACCATGTGTTCACGTGAGTTCGCGCCCTCCTGATGCTGTCTATTTTTCCGGCCCAACCCAGGCTGAGTGAGGTCAATGTGGGTAGCTGGTTTGCAAGTTTCCAGCGAATGGAGGATAAAAACCTCGTCTCGAATGACCAATAGATGTTAAACAGACTTTAAGCAACAACAAACAACTTTCGGCTTAACACAAAGCTATCAAACCACACGATAAGTTCCGATGAACAGTAATTGGCGGACCACCGTTTGGAGACCAATTCCTTCGGAATGGATTGACCGAGAAGAAAAGTAAAAAATCAGGAAAATTTACTTTCTTATTCCGAACCTACATACTAAAAGGAAACAGAGTCGAATTTCAAGTATTAACTTATAAATAAATTTAAAAAAAAACACTTACCAAAACCACTATATTTACAATTATTTATTAACAAACTAGTTTCGAATCATTCGATTCATCATCACTCTAGTCGAGTCTAAAGATGGAAATTGACTTAACTGCCATCCTTCGACTCGACTAGACTGATGATGAATCAAACGATTCGAAACTAGTTTCTTCATAAATAATTTAAAATAGTGGTTTTGGTGTTTTGTTTTAATATATATAATATTTTTTAACACTTAAAATTAACGTGTTATTCAAAGATTCAAATTTCAAGTCTCTAGGTTTAGCCAATGTTGAGTTACGTTGGTCATAAGTTAGTCAGTATACCAACTGCGCTTTATAAGTGTTGTATGTGACCGCACTTTTGGTACTCCTGCCTCCTTTCCTTTTTTTTCCTCCTACTGCACATGCGCCAAACCCCCATTAAAACAAAACACCAAATTAGTTAAAATTTATCTATGATAAATTAGTTCTCATCTGCCCTTTGTCGCTAACACCCATGTGATTAGACGAATAAAGTGATAACGCCTGCCAAAAAGTTGTGCTACCTTGTTAAATAACCAATCGTTTTCTGCAAATATAAAGAATCTTTAACCTAGCCATGTGTAATAACCATCTATCTATACTTATAAAACGCAAAGCCCAGTTGGTATACTGATTGACTGACTGATAAAATCAACGTAGCTCCATGATGGCTAAACGTAGAGACTTGAAATTTGGCACGCAGGTCCCTTTTAGTATGTAGGTTTTAAGTTCAAGTGGGAGCAAGTTACCGCCAAAAATGACGCCATTTAGCGGGTCTTTTGCAATTTTTTTTCTGAACAAACTAAAAGAGATACCGAAAAATGACCGAGAATAGACCCCCCAAAATAGTATATAAGGACCCTATGAAAATTATAAAATTTGAAAATTTCCGGTTTTTCCCTGATTTTTGGACGGTTTTCACCACCAAAAAATCGGAATTGAGAAGTACCACTTCGGGATGAGCGAGAAAGCTGAAATCTGATACAAAGGAGTTCCGAAATACAAGACTCTTTGAGTAAAATATTGAATTTTCTAAATAGGAGCCGTGTTCACTCTGGGGGTCAGTTCCACCAAAAATCTAAAATTGAGTTGTTGAATTATGTAACCGTAGCGAAGCACGGGAAAACAGCTAGTTAATCATAAACCCTTAAAGTGTCCTTAACTTAACTTGTGTATATACCCAAATATTGTAAATAGTGAATAATAAACTTTAACCTGGTCGACTAGTAAGTGTAATATAACTTCAGAAAAATCTCAATGTTCAGTAAGGTAAGGCGCCGGGTCCCTTCCCCCATTAGAGCTACCGCCTCCAAGTGTGTTTTATAAGTGTGGGCAGCAGTTCCTTCAGAAGCAACATAATTAATTTTACCTTTTTCGCTTCTGTTTGTTGCAGGACAAGTGAATTAATCGCTCTGATGGCGATATCGTCAACTCTGTTCCTATTTCTTCATACAAGAGAGCTCCACAATCAACTTAAACAAATGGAAGTCAGATTAGATCCCTCCTCTGGCAGCTCAGCTAGTTCTTCAGGCAATACAGGTGATGGACACTCCACTAGTCTGCTCGGGAGGCCCGGGTTCAAAAATCTGATAGGGGTAATATACAGGGCCGTACCCAATTTTTTTTTCGGGGGAGGGGGGACCGAAGGATTGACAGCCAAACCAGGACTAACACATGAAAATGATGATCATGGAAGGTGATGTTGCCGTTGTTGTTCTTGTTGTTGTTGATGTTGTTGTTCTTGTTATTGCTGCTGTTATTGATGTTGTTGCTGTTTTTACTACTGTTGATGTTGTTGTTGCTGTTTTTCTTTCTTTTTTTATGTTGTAGATGTTGGTCTTTTTGTTGCTGTTGTTGTTTTTGTTGAAGATGATGAGTTACACCTTACAATATTACATAAGTGATGCATAAAAAAAAATGAAATTTGGAGGGGGGTCTGGTCCCCATTCCCCCCCTAGGGTACGGCCTTGTATAATAATATGTCAATGTGGTGTTCATATTTTCCGGACTCAGTCAGAGGACAATGACATAATCGTGTCCGATGTTGGTATCCAGATGTTTGAGAAAGCAGCTTCAAATAAAACTCTTAGAAAAAGACGTACTTTTCATTTGTCGATATTGGCATTGCATGCAGAGGATACGGTTTCAATTTCCGACGGGGTCAGAAATTTTCACTTAGTGCTTCTGATTTCGAAGTACACTCGGATTCATAAGGACGATTGAATCGCTACATTAATGCAAATAGCGGCAGTGGCGGCGCTATCACAGTAAAAAGATTTGGTTTTTACAGGAATATTGAAGAGTCAGATTAGATCCGTTTTCTGGCAGCCCAGCTATAAGGCTCTTATAACTATAAGTAATGCTGTGACACCCATTAAAAATTTGACATTGGGACGCACCACAAAGAAACTGTACAATATCTACCTATTCATTGATAACACTGGTAAAAAGGGTCTTTCATTTTTAAAAATATCAAATTTCTAGCACGTATCGTACTCGGGATATCTTGTTCACAGGCAGATGAACGGATAATCACACATACGCACCAATGGCTGAAACTCGAGATTTGGGCTGTGGGGACGTCAAAACGTGTTTTTTGGCATTGAAAACTCGACATCGAAAATTTCAGACAATTACAATACATCGGTCTTGAGATATCTTATTTACAGACAGACATATAGACACACACGGACCAATGGGTGAAACTCGAGATTTGGGCTCTGGGGACGTCAAAACGTGTTTTGGCATTGAAAACTCGCGTCATCGAAAATTTCAGACAATTTCAATACATCGGTCTTGAGATATCTTATTTACAGACAGACATATAGACACACACGGACCAATGGGTCAAACTCGAGATTTGGGCTCTGGGGACGTCAAAACGTGTTTTGACATTGGAAACTCGACATCGAAAATTTCAGCCCATTACAATACATTTCTCCGTTTTTTGTAGATAAGGAATGTCGTGTGATGTTCACACCAGATTTTGAATGATTAGTCCACCCAGAGTGTAAATTAAAGATACCTTTAATTGAGGTCATCTATACAGATCATATTATCTAGTTACTGATGGTGACATATCTAGTGACTGATGGAGAGGTATTTGAACCAAAAATGGCAATTATCTTGTCCATATCCATTCATTAGATACATGCACAATAGAAAGTGGTTTATGTAATGTGTCAAAAGTAAATGAAAGAATGTAAAAACTATCGATCATTTATCATTGCTCAAGCTTGATGACCCGACCCGGACACTTGGAGAGATTATTTACCAGTAGTCCTGGGAACTTTATGGGTCTCAGCCATTTGAAATGGTTTGGTGACGGTAGGGCGTAGGTTTAAACCCAGCCAACTCATGAATTTGAGATATTCACCACAGAAAGAAACAACATTTTTTCTTAAAGCGCCTGTCCAGTAAGTCGTTAGACATTCCTTTGGTCTGGTGACCAGCCAGGGACGTAACAAGAGGCGGCAAACGGGGCGGCTGCCTCGTGCGGAAGGTTTGTGGGGCGCCAAAAGTTCACGAGGCAGATGAACTCGGCGATTGATGGGCGCTGACGAAGGAGGAGAAGTTCCTAGGAAGTTCCCCTCCTCCTGCGTCTCTTTCACCACTGTAGACAATAGCGGTATTTTCGAGTACACTCAAATGTTTCGGTACCAAATTTCATCAAAATCAGTTAAAAGTGCCCATCACGGCGAAAAAACGTAGAATATCAAACTTTGAGGGGAGGTATTTTTTTTTCGTGACGATTTCAAAGGTTTACTATTTGAAAAAATGACCAAACAATATTTTAAAACATCTAATATTAAATGGATTTTTATAGCTCGAAGAACTATACCATTAGGTACCAGACATTGTGGGTATCACAGCATTACTAAGAGCCTCCTGCACTAATAATCTCTTTGGCGGTGCAGAGGTAAGACGCTCTGACTGGTAAACAGTAGGGCGTGGGTTTAAACCCAGCCAACCCATGGAATTTCATCCTCATGAATTTGATACATTTACCACATAACAAAAGCAGCCAAAAGACTGCCTTTGTAAAGGCACTCTTCAGTCCTATTCGGGCACTATAAATAAGGGACTATTATCATGAACTTCCAATTTTTTACTCTATTAATGCCGCCACTGGTTGCTATTCACATTAAAGTAGCTCCTCAATTGTCCTCACGAGGATGAGTCCACACCGAAATCGCAAGCACAACCTCGCCGGGTCCTCCAAGTGCAATGCCATGTGATACCCATTAGACCAGTAGGAATAGTATCTAATACAGGGGTTCCCAAACTTTTTGGTACCGCGCCCCCATTTCTTGAAAGGAAAGCCTCCCATGCCCTCCCTACCCTTTACATTATAAATTATGAATGGGTGTGGGTGTTGCTGAATGCTATCTTATTCAAAACGCTAAAATGTTGCTGAATGATATCTCAATCAAAAAGCTAATGTGTTGCTGAATGCTATCTTATTCAAAACGCTAAAATGTTGCTGAATGATATCTCAATCAAAAAGCTAATGTGTTGCTGAATGCTATCTCATTAAAAACGCTAATGTGTTACTGAATGTTATCTCATTCAAAACGCTAATGGGTTGCTGAATGCTATCTCATTCAAATTTTCTAAACATCATGTTCAATAAAATTACCTTTGTAAAAAAATTGCGTACATATAATTCAACTAAATGATAATAATTCAACTGATCTCGCGCCCCCTTGACTTACCTTCACGCCCACCACTTTGTGAACCTCTGAATCTAATGGATACCAACAGATAAGATGAATCAAAACTGACTAGACTTAGCCAGACAAAATGATCAACAATTTTGATCTGATGATTGGTCATGGAACAATAATTAATTTGGTTCCTCAAATGACCTGCAAATGATTCATGCGGCCATTGATTGAAGTAAAACGGGTTCCATTTAATTACAATTTTGTTGAACCATAACAATCAAGTGTTGGTTGAATCAGAGGTTATTGACCGAATGAAGTGAAGTCTAGTTTTAACACGACAAAATTTATTTTGTTTATCTCTTTTACCATAACTCTCGTACGCTTTATCCCATTTTGATGAAATTTGGTATCAATCTTCTTCTTGTTTAACTTAACGTTTTCCCAATTCTATTTGAGTTTGTTGTTGCGTTCCTTAATTGTACCATGACACAAACTTCTGTTCAAGCCATTACTCTCTTTAGCTGTATCCTTTCCTGACACAGTAACCTTCGCATTCTTCTCACAGTATCAATGTGCAGAAGCTGCAATTTGTTGATGACTTGCCATCTTTGGTTTGATGCAGAGTTTTTTAAAGCCTGTATGCCCTTCCTAACACCAAAACTTCTCTGTTAGTCACGGGCTTCAGACCGTCACCTAATGAAGCTGGTGATTTGCTCCCCCCGCCAGTTCCGGCGAGGGGGGGGGAATGGGGAATCCCCCTCAGGCCCGGGATTTCCTAAGAGGCCCGGTGAGAAAATTATCATAATGAAATTTTACAAGTTTATTTTTCTGAATAATAAATAAATCAACTTAAAAGTATTGATAAAATATCAAACATACAAAATCAGAAGTTTAGCGATAGTGGGTTAATATGGGACAATGGCTATTGCAGGACACTGATTTTAAAATATAGTGCGAACTTTCAGCTTGTACAGCAATCATAAATATTGGTATATTCGTAAACATTAACATCTGATAATTGAATTATTTGTTGCCAAGAAGAAGCGTAGACGCCTTTTCACACCAACTACGTGAATTGCCTACTTTTACTATTATTACTGCCCATACGGTGATTTTAGAATAAGAATGATAGAGGGGGCGTATATTTTTCCCCAAGGCCCGGATTTTCTGTCTACGGCCCTGCCCCTCGGTGGCTACATTTGGTATAGACTTTCAGCTATTTCAATGAATATATTAGTATATATTTCAAATATAAGTAATATCAGCATGGACATCCAATATATTCATTGAAATAGCTAATTAGTTTTTAGGGTCATATTGGTCGATTGGTCCACTTGAGACCCTTTCAATGATGGCCATTGCAGTGAGTGAGGTCTACAGTTTGCAGAACTACTATTCAACAGTAAGAGGTTACCAGTTGACAAATATTGTCAGCTCAAATTGAAACAAAAAAATAACTATCACAGCATTACAAGAATATAGAAATCTATATCGTCACCTTATTTCAGAAGGGTCAAAGTAGAAAAAAGCAAATTTTACAGGAGAGTAAAAAAACCGTTTTTTAAAAAAAATATTTTACGTTTTCTTTTATATCTTGCTGACGGCTTGGATTAAAGGTTTCATTCAATTTTCATTTAAAATAAGACATAAGGAGTAATATTTTATCACCTTTAAAGAAATCTGTAATCTCTTTTATTCCACTTGTAAAAACGCTTCCAAAAAAGGCCTTCGTTTTTGTACCTATAAGGAACCGTTTCAATCAATACTGTAGAGATCTATTTTGAAATGGATGCCTACGTCTTTAAGAATACATTAGAAATGCATGATCTATTTTGCAATAGATGCCTGCGTCTTTAAGAATATATTAGAAATGCATGAAATCATCAAAGTTGGATCTTTACAGCTCCACAATTGGATCTTTACAGCTCCACAATTGGATCTCTACTGTATTGTTCCAAATTCAGTAAAATAGCTCAAAGTCTATAATGATCCCCCATGCTATAAACAAATTAAAGGCAGTACAGAAACAAATAAAATTGGCTATATAAAAGGGAGCTCTCTAGCGAAAACTCTAAGAGCTAACTCAATTCTGATCATACCGTTGGACGCGCCTTGATATTTTACATTATATGGGATAAAAACCAGATTTCGAAAAATTTCGAGTTAGACCCCTGAAATAAGGTGACGATAGGTGCAAAGATCACTGGTATACCATAAAAATTTAAACCATCACAGTATTACCAGATTACAAAAAAAAAAAATAATAACAATATTACAAAAAACATATTTCTATTGAGTTTCAGAATAATGTTATAGTCGGTCTAGTTAGTCTATAGGTTCTAGGTCAGCGAATCTCAACCGGTGCGGTGGTATGCTAGAATCCCTCTGAGGGTAATAAAAATCCGGTAGAGGCGTACAAAAAAAATCATAGGTGCAAAGATCACTGGTATACCATAAAAATAAACCATCACAGTATTACAAGACAAGAATGAACAAATTCTGTCCACATCTACTTTCATCATTCAAATTCATATTGAAGGCAACAGGCAACATAAATCGTGATAAAGAGCTGTGCACTGAGCTAACTCAATTTTGATCATACCATTAGACGCGCCTTGATTTTTTAAATTTGAAAAATTTCGTGTTAGACCTTTCTGAAATAAGGTGACGATATGTAGTATGTAGACAGTAGAAATATTCCCCGATTGTGTGTTGTTAATATCTTAATTTCATGACATGAGGACAAGAACCCGTGCTCATCCCAATTTCCTTCATCCTTGAAAAACGAAAATATCAATACAAGAATCGTAGCGAAAACACGGATAGTGCACTGTAAATGTAAATTATGTGTACATCATGGAAGAGTATTTAATAAGATTAATTACCTCACAAAATATGATACGTCAATTCGTTCCATATGCAGTTTCTTTTAGTACTTTTTGACACATGTAGAACGTGGAAGAGTATTTAATAAGATTATTTGCCTCACAAAATATGTTACGTCAATTCGTTCCATATGCAGTATCTTTTAGTGCGGATATGACTTGAGGCATGTAGAACGTGGAAGAGTATTTAATAAGATTATTTGCCTCAGAAAATATGATACGTCAATTCGTTCCATATGCAGTATCTTTTAGTACGGATATAACTTGAGGCATGTAGAACGTGGAAGAGTATTTAATAAGATTATTTGCCTCAAAAAATATGATACGTCAATTCGTTCCATATGCAGTATCTTTTAGTACGGATATGACTTGAGGCATGTAGAACGTGGAAGAGTATTTAATAAGATTATTTGCCTCAAAATATATGATAGGTATGTCAATTCGTTCCATATGCAGTATCTTTTAGTGCGGATATGACTTGACGCATGTAGAACGTGGATTTTCAATATCATTCTTCAACGGAAATCATTGAACGTATCGCCTGGTCAATCTGGAGGTTTGTCTTCAACAAAAGAAAGAGAGAGAAAAATAAAACGAGGATTGCACGTTGCTTACTCATAGCTTTTGATTGTACAGAGTACGCACTTTTTTTTAACAAAATTAAAGGATTTTGAGTTTCATTTGAAAGCTCAAAATATGGCCGGAGTTATTCCATGATTAAGTTGACCTTTTTAATCTCTTTTTCAATCATAACTCTGCGCCTGTGTGAAATTAAAAAATGTTGAGTTTCACTTGAAATCTCTCCTCAAAACATGGCCGAATTTATTCCATGATGAAGTTGACCTTTTTAATCTTTTTTTCAATCATAACTNGGGCCATATTAATGAGAAAATTTCAATGGAAAAACTGCATATTAATTAAAGTGTTCTTAAAATGCAGTTTTTCTATTTAAATTCTCTCATTAATACGGAGCTGTTGCGAATGAGTGTAAGGGTTATTAATTATTTTTTTGGGCTAATATGGTTCCTTATTGAGGCCACTCCCCATTTTAAATCGTATACTTACTTCAGACCTTCTAACCCAAAACGGCCGTTTTCTAAAAGTCGTCATTTTTAACCTCTCTTAGAAATACGAGATTTGGTTTTCCCCACCTACGGCACTGATAAAACTTAAAAGTTGTTATATTTATTACTTATGTAGATGGAAAACCTTTTTTGAGCCACCCTTAACGAATTTCTACATCAAAATTAAATTCGGTTTTCGTTATACAGGGTGTAACAAGATTTAGTTTTGAACCCCACTGGCTCCGCCCCTGATTATTTTTTTGAAAAAACAAAAACGGGAATATTACTTATTTTATTGACACTTTTATTTTTCAAAAAAATATTTGTACCATTCCATTTAAATTTCCCGAGAAATCGACTCTTTGGGTAAAAAAATGCCACTTCCGGGACTCAAACCTGGATACTGATATGAAAAATGGCCATGTGCCCTTTTCTATCCCTAGAAACAAACAGAATTCCAAAATTCCAAGCGGTTCAAAAGTTATGGGCACCGGGCAGGACTTCTGGGACATACTGTATTGTAATAGATATCCGCGCATGAGTATGAACTTTTAGGATAGGTTTTTTGTCATCACACCGGAATAGTAATCTCCAGAAGAGTTGGGTTCCATGCTCCACGAGGTAAATTTTTTAAAATTTAAACTTTTTAGAATTATTTCTCTCTCCGTTAGAGATCCTCCGATTTCACTAACTCTGATGATGTCATGTGGGAGCTGCTCAATAAGCAGCCTAAAGCAATAGAATTATTTCTCTCTCCGTTAGAGATC
>CM022876.1:35474324-35509911 GCA_012654025.1 Pachypsylla venusta
CAACACCTTACAATAACCGCACAGGGTGATAGTGTGGCACACACCACCGAGAAGAGATTATAATATGTTCTCTGTGCTGACCAATACTGTGGTGATTGATTTCAAATCAAGCATAAGAATAAAATTGACTTCCAGGTATTTACCTATCTACTTTGATATAACGGCAATTAGGCTACACGGAAGAAGTCTGCACCAGATTGTAATTTGAGGTCTGTCCAGTGAACTAAATACAATTTGAAGAAATGCAAAACACAAGTGAGCGGTGAACTGTCTTGTGTGTTAGAAAGAGATATAATACTCCACTTAGGTGGGAGTTGAAGTGGTCACTAACACTTAAGTGTTTTTTTTTTAATTTGACTTATCGTCTCTTTAACATGTATTGGTCATTCAAGACGGGGGTTTTACCCTCTATTCGGTGGAAACTTGCAAACCAGCTCCCACATTGATCTCACCCAGCCTGGGTTGCGCCGGAAAAATGAGCCAACGGTCACCCATCCAAGTACTGACCACGCCCGACTTTGCTTAACTTCAGTGATCTGACGGGAACTGGTGTATTCAACGTGGTATGATCGTTGACTACTTGAGTGTCTGATTCGTATTTTGAAAAAAATACGAATCAGACACTCAAGTAAGAGTGCTCTCAGACAGCCGCTTGCTTATCAATCATATAGCATAATTCTCCCAGAGATCATTTGAAAAAACCAAAAGTTGCTGATGGCTGCTCAATTACCATACGTCTGATCTCGTTGAGTTGCATTACCACACGCATGCGTCAGTCTCCCCATAGGGTGACCTTTAAGGTCAGACCTAATATCTACTTGTGATTATCACTCCCATTACCACCAACCACCTTATCATTATCTGGTCTCTCTATTAACTTTAAGAAAGTTTATGTAAACACAACCGAGTTAACAAGTTAATACCTATACAGTATGTACCAATTGTTGATACTATCTTAAGATATAAATCAGAAATTTGTATGTATGTACCTATGTATGAGGGGTTATCTGTTACTATACCACAGCCCAAATGGTAGTAGATGGCGAAAAATTGATGGGAATGGACCCCACAAAATCATGATCTACGACCCCAGGAAAATTATCAGAACTAAAATATGTTAAACCGTTTTCGAGTTACGGCCAAATTTATAATTTCTTCACAATAATCGGACAGTCACGGTCCGATATCTTAAATTTTGTCGCGACAACATATCAACTCAAAGCGAGAAAGTTTTAGGAGCCCATTTATTCCTTATTTTAGGACATGGCCAGCCATTCCAGAGTTACCTACAGGGTCGAAACCGAAAACGGGCAAAATAAAATTTAGAAAATACCAAAAAGTCAGAATGGCCGTGCCTCTAAGGCCCCTGGCGAAACGTTTAAATATTGTTTTTTTAAAGGTTGCTTTATACAGGGTAATCACAAACCCATACTGCCCCCTCCCCCCAAATTCCAATGTCCTTAAAAAATAGCAATATAAGAATCGTAGCGAAGCACGGGCGAAATAGCTAGTTACAAATAAAATATTACATAGCCAGCGTCTGTGGCACGTTGAATACACCAGTTCCCGTTGGATCACTGAAATGAAGCAACGTCCATCGAGGTTGTACCATGCGGGTGTTCACGTGTGTTCGCGCCCTCGTGAAGCTCACTTTTCCGGCCCAACCCAGACTGGGTGAGGTCAATGTGAGTGGCTGGTTTGCAAGTTTCCAGCGAATGGAGGGTAAAACCCCCATCTCAAATGACCAATAGATGTTAAAGAGACTTTAAGCCAAAAAAAAAAGTGTTGTATTGGGCTGAAATTTTCGATGACGAATTTCCCATGCCAAAACACTATCTGTCTGTTTGAATGAGGACAAGTTTTTACTGGAGCCACTATTATTTCATCATCGAGGCATGGCCGATCAAAACGTTTCCTAACCTCTCTGGTTTGGGGGACGTTCATCTTGACGCTTATTTATATTGAACATTACAAACGAAATAAAATCCTATGTAGGTAATGTTATAATAGTGATTGCCGTAGAAACGTATCCCCATTCGGGCCTTGTGCCGAATCCGATTCTTCGTACCTTGATTGAGAAACATATATTCATGTGTACTCCTAGTATTACTAATTTTAAATTTTGCAAATTGATGGGCATATTTTAAATATACTACACATTGCATATTTAAAATATATACCAGGAGATCACATAATATTTATGAAATGTAATCTGTATAAAGTATTAAAATAATGACCACTAACTATCGGTGGTCGATTATTGACATGAACCTCCAGAACCAAGTCCATCACTGCAATACCTATAATTGCATCAGTAATGCAAACATAAAATAAAATGTAAATGTATATTTCTTTATGTTATTATACAGGGTGTCCATAAAGTCTCACCCTACCCCCCGTATCTCGAGAATGGCTGAAAATATAAGAAAACGCAAAAACCTTAGATTTTAGGGGGATTACTTTTAGACTAAAAAAATTTTGGCCTCGGCCATCCTATTTCGCTGGCCACCGACTGACTTCAAAATCTTAAATCAGAAGGTATATCAAGTGACTTGTTTTAAAGGTCTCGTTAATACAAGTTCATTACACAGAAATGGTAGGTAAAAATGCCTAGAAATAAGTTTTTATGATCCCAAATAAGTAATTTAGTAAAAAAAGACGGTTGTCTCGCCCACTTTGACCACGGAAATCGATCCTTCTTAGACCAAACCTATCCAGCTGTTTTGATAATTTTGGTCTAAGAAAGCTCGAACTCTGCGGTCGAAGTGGGCGGGACAACCATCTTTTTGGAACACTATTTTTTACTAAATTACTTGGGATCATAAAAAAATATTTCTACGCATTTTTACGTACCATTTCGGTGCGGCCGCAAAGGGAATGGGTCACATGTTCCACCCCGTAAATCGTGAACGGTAGATCCTAGAGAGCTCTGGTTTTCTGTAATGAANAAAATCTGAAAGAAATATTGCAGGTTAGTGAAAAATTGGTTCTTGATGAAACATCTAAAGGATAAAGGAAATATTGCAGGTTAGTGAAAAACTATTTCTTGATGAAAAATCTGAAAAAAATATTGTAGGTTAGTGAAAAATTGGTTCTTGATGAAAAATCTGAAAGAAATATTGCAGGTTAGTGAAAAATTGGTTCTTGATGAAACATCTAAAGGATAAAGGAAATATTGCAGGTTAGTGAAAAACTATTTCTTGATGAAAAATCTGAAAAAAATATTGTAGGTTAGTGAAAAATTGGTTCCTGATGAAAAAGCTGAAGGAAATTTTGCAGGTTAGAGAAAAATTGGTTCTTGATGAAAAATCTGAAGGATAAAGGAGATATTGCGGAATAGTGAAAAACTGGTTCTTGATGAAAAATCTGAAGAACAAAGGAGATATTGCAGGTTAGTGAAAAATTGGTTCTTGATGAAAAATCAGAAGGATAAAGGAAATATTGCGGGTTATTGAAAATTTGTTCTTGATGAAAAATCTGAAGGATGAAGGAGATATTACGTGTTAGAAAAATCTGCTTATTGATGAAAAATCTGAAGGTTAAAGGAGACATTGCAGGTTCTTGAAAAACTGGTTCGTGATGAAAAATCTGAAGGATAAAGGAGATATTACGGGTTAGTGAGAAACTCTGCCAATGTGAAAACTGAGATTATTATTTTTCTGGCAAAAAAAAAAATGGAGGGTACCCCCCCAAAAAAATTGAGGAGGGTTCTCGTGACGATTCCAAATCTAGGCTAAGTGGCAAAAGTGCCCATCGCGGCGTACGGCGGACAAACGGATTTTTTTCAATTCGATTTTTCGATTCTACGTACCTTGAAACGTACCTATAATATCAAATTTTGAGGGGAGGTATTTTTTTTTTTTTTTCCGTGACGATTCCAAAGGTTCATTATTGAAAATAATAAACCAAAATTGGTTCTTGATGAAAAATCTGAAGAATTAAGAGTAGTGGGGCTCACATTTTTCTCGCACACAGGTATTTCACATGTACCTACTTTTTTTTTTAATGTAAAGTGTGTATGTACATACAAGTAAAGGTAAATAAAATGTCCCTCTGGGGGCCCATCGGGTGAGGCGGCCAAAACATGAAAGAAAAATACATGTAAAATAAGTGGGAGAAAAAATATGTGAGCCCTAATGGGCCCCGGTTCATAGTGGCGCATTATTAAATGTGTGTAATAGTGGCGTGTATACACGCCACTATTACACACTTTACATTTGAACTGTCTCGATCATTGAGGAACAAAGGTAGGGGCGAGCTGGGCCACAGGGCAAATACCCGATGGGCCCCCAGCGAACCGGGGACCAAACGGGTACATCCAGAGATATTAGGAAAAAATTCGGTCATCACGGCCCATCACAAAGTTATGAACGATTTTCGAAAAAGCGGTTCAACCGATTTTGACAATTTATATATTTTTCGAATACCTGTTTAATTCTAAATCAAATCACCACTTGGTTTGCCTCAATCGGGTTTCTAGAACTCATACTAGAGACACTAGATTAAAAACTCAAAATTGATAAAAAAAAAGTGGCCGGTATGTCAGAAATATTTAAAAAAAATTGGCTCATAACAAAGTTCCGGATGATTTTCGAAAAATCGGCACAACCGATTTGAACAAATGATATATTTTTGGAATACCTGTTCAATTCTGAATCATATCGACTCGATTGCCTCGATCGGGTTTCTAGAACTTATTCCAAGTAAAAACTGGAAGTTGAGACCAGAAACGGGCGCCATCTTGAATTTGATCGATGTTGGGCACTTCCGGGTGGCCGATTTTGGTAATACTTTTATGTCAATTAGGATACTATATACTACCATTAACCGTCAAAAAACCTTTTGTTGGTTTTTGTTCCACCTTTTGCCACTTTTTCTCGTATTTCATACATTGACGGTAACATATTCAAGATACCTAGTTATTCGGAGAAAATCAAAAAAAGTTTGAATCGGTTATTTCGTACTTAGGTAAACCTACATTTCTATTTATTTCAGCTGTATTTAGAATTATGATATCTTCAAAGGAAGGGGCTTACGTTATTATTGATCCACGTTTGGCTTATAATCACATTGCTATAGTTATGATTAACGGAGAAAACGTTCATCCAGGTGAGTAATCTTTTATGAACAAATGTAGAACTCACTCGATTTGGAAGAATGAAGAGAAAATCTATAAAAAGAAGACAAATAAATTTTAGTTTATTATTTTGAACCAATTTAAAGCGGAAGCCAGGGATGTGGCTTCAGGCCGAGCCAAAATCCGAAAGGCGTAAAAAGATAGAAAAAACAAAACAATCTATATATATAAAAGAGAAACACACTCACGTGACATCATCGCGATTTCTCCGCACTGGTACGTCCTAGGAGGCTGAAATTTGGTATGTAGGTCGCATTTAGGTCTTACAATATTAGCTACTTAATTGTTGTCACGAGGCCGAGTGCAACCCGAAATCACAACCACTTGGCGTGCCATGCCAGGAATACTAGATGACCATTCAAATTGTTCACATTATGTCCACCGATTATTGAAAACAATTAACCAAAATGATCTTTTTTCAGGTTTCGACTCCCGGAGCCCATCTATGTGAACCTGGTACGCGATCCAGTAGAAAGAGTTATTTCCTGGTACTATTATGTGCGTGCTCCATGGTATTATGTTGAGAGGAAGCAGGCGTTTCCAGATTTACCTCTTCCAGATCCTGGTTGGTTGAAGAAGGATTTTGAAACATGTGTATTGAGAGGAGATCGAGAATGTCAATATATTGGTGGGGAAACGCGAGAGGGTATTGGTGATCACCGAAGACAGTCTTTGTTCTTTTGCGGACACGGAGAAGAATGTCTGTGAGTATTTTAACCATACACATAAGAAATGTGTTCACGTTAGTGTTTTAGTCATGTATAGAAAAAATATCTTGATCAAATTTTTAAAAATCATTTTCAAAAAACAAAATATTGTGCCTTTTGGGGGACAGCCCTTTACATCAGCTATAACATATCAAAATTTTACGTTTCTACAACAAACCGCTAAAAAGATAAAAATAATTTTAAGAAGACACAATATTGGACCCCCTGGTGCCCCAGGGCCCCCAAAAACTATACAGTAATTATCTGCTAAACAGAAGGGCGATCGCCTAGTAAACAGAAGGGCGTGGGTTTAGTCCCAAGCTGAGGCTGGATGAGAAAAACATTAATTTGAGTATTTGACTCAAATTACTAAACCTTCCTAGTCCTTCGGTTAATTTTATGGAAAAAAGAACAATTGTGGATTTTGAAAAATGTTCGATAATTTTGAGCTCAACTATCGATACACTGGACTATCGAAAAATTTTCCACCTCTTACTCATTGGCTTTGGCTTACTATACATAAATTATCATTTTTAATTACTTACAGCCCTTTCAATGGTATTGGGGCATTAGAGAAAGCTAAAATGGCTGTAGAGAAGCATTATGCCGTCGTAGGCCTTCTTGAGGATCTCAATGTTACTCTGACTGTGATGGAAAATTATATTCCCAAATTTTTTGCAGATGCTTCCAGAATATATCATGGTAAGTCATAGGTCCCCACATTAATATACAACACCAGGACCGTATCCAGGACCAAGGACAAGGTTTTAGTGGTTCTACCCCCTCCCCCCCCCCCGAAATTTTTGAAAAGGTTTCCTATAATCCCTATATGTTAATACTCCCTTAACATGACCCCCCATGAAATAAAATCCTGGATACGGGCCTGTATATAAGGCCTAAAGTTCAAGCCTTAACAACTACTGGAATATTTTTTCTTCAACTTCACCTTTTCACAATTATTTTTGGGGTCGGCGCTGCTTTTCTTTTTCTGCCATGCCACAGCCTTTTATTCGGTGCCTACTCTCTTTGCTTCTAATCCTAACTTGCTTCCCACAGTATCCATTGAAACTCGCTCTTTGATGATGATCTCTCATCATTGGTTTGAAGCAGAGTTTTTTTAAAAGGCTAGATACTTCCTAACACCAAACCGTCTGTATTTACACGGGCTTAGGACCGTCACCTAATAAAGCTGGCTTTCTCCCCTCAGTGGCACCAAAACCACTGGAATATCATTTATTTGTAACGTATGTTCATTTTATCGAAGGCGTGTTTTTTCAATCCATATATGACTTTCTAACTTTCCATGAGGAAAAGTAAATCATACTTGAGATTGTAACAAGTTACTTGAGGGTGACATCCTCACGGGCCGAGTCCACCTGAACTGATGGTGTAAAATAATACAGAAAGCAACTGTCAAATATCATTGTGTGTAACTCTTACGTTACTGGCGTAATTATATTGCCGTGAGGGTTATGGTTTGTAACCGCCCCGGCAGCCGTATTCCTAAGAGGTTGGGATAATTCTAAAACAATAGTCTTTTGTGAATAATCTTGTGGACTCGTCTCTATAAATATAAAATTCAAAGGTCCGAATTGACTCTTAACTCTCCCCATAGAATTCAAGAATAAGTGAACGTCTACTAAGGTAAAAGAATTAAATAATTCCTTGATTAATAGTAATATTAATTTGAAATTTTATTAAATAACTAGCTGTTTTCCATTTCAAGTCTCTACGTTTAGCCATCGTGGAGCTACGTTGATTATCGTTTTATAAGTATAGATAGATATAAAATTAGAATAAAAAATGTTTCATATGTTCCCTGAGAGCAATTGGAAGGGATTGTAAATTGTAATTTAAAAGATGTAGAATGACATACGTGAGGAGATCAAACAATGATACTCTGAGAACTTTTTTTTTCTCTGATATCTATTTTCCCTTCTTGGATAGACCATTAAATCGGGGCTTCCAAATAAATACTAAATGTCTCTAATGAAAGGTTCTGTGGGTCCATGTCAATTATCAGCCTCCAAGAATTATGATGACAATTAAAAACTTTAGCAGTAGACTACAACTTATCTCTAGAGCTGTTGTCTTATACAGGGTGTCCCAAAAGTCCGAGACCATCTGGATATCTTTTGAACGGCTTTATGTGGAGTTTTGAAATTTTACATGGTATTATATCCTTAGTTAAACCACCTGCTGTTTTGACCAATTTTTCAGGGGCGGGTCCCAAATACAAACATTTTCAGAAAGACAATAGAATTAGAAGTATTTTGCAAAAAAATGTACACATCTAGCGTGTTCGGTTTCAAAATGGCGGCCATTTGAAATTTCCAAGATATGACTTCCAAAAGTGTCTAAAACTAGGCGAATTATTTGCAATGGGATATTGAATGATTGCATAGGACTAGGGCTTCCAATCCCACAAATGCGGGATCCGCGCGTTTTTTGCGGGATTTGCAATCTGCGGGATCCGCAAGCTCCAATCCCGCAACATTTTTTTTTTAAAAAAAAACATGACCTTAGGTATTTATTTTATCATTTTTACTTTCCTTATCCTATAAAAAGTAAAGTATTGTAATGGGCTGAAATTTTCTATGTCGAGTTTTTAAAGCCAAACACGTTTTGGGGTCCCCAGAGCAAAATTTCCCCAGTTTTAGCCATTGGTCCGAGGGTGTGTCTGTCTGTCCGTCTGTCTGTAAACAAAATATCTCAAGAACGGCAAGTTCTAGAGTTTTATGCCATGAACCGCAAAATCTGGTGAAAATCGAATATACCGTTGGCGGTTTTATGCCGCTTTTTAGTGGTTTTCGCATATCCTGCTTCAAATGAGAACGGTAATAGCTAGAACTTTGAACTTGGTGCCTATTCATATCAGTTTCATACAAGAAATTGAAAAATACAAGTTAAGTTGAATTGTAATATGTTGTTGGCCGCTAATTAGAGTTTGAAGGCCACTTTTTGGCGGTTCCGCCTAAAACCAGAATAGAAAGAGCTAGAACTTGAACTTTGGTGCCAATTCAGATCAATTTCATANAGTACGAGAGGAAGTCAAACAATTGGTGAGACAGAACTTTACAAGAGAGATTGAATTTTATCAGTTCTGTAGACAAAGACTGCATCGATAGTACTATGCACTCAACAAACTAACATAGATACATGCATTCGTCATACACGGATTATTGTACTGGTTGCAGATTGCAATCATCACTGCGATCTTTATGGCTGGAGTTGGATTCGAATCAACAGCCTCCTGTTTACGAATCTCAACCAAGTGAGCTACTCAAGTTGATAATATTAATCATATGATGAAAAGCAGGGGCGGATTCACGGGGGAGGATCTGGGGGAGAGTCTCCCCCCCAAAAAAAAAGTTCTTGCAATAGGCAAATCGTATGAATATCAAATTTTTCGCCGCATTACAACATATATCACGGCTGATTTTAGTTCAAAATCCTTTTCGCTTGTAGAATTCACCTTGCTGTTGGAATATTATGTCATTTTTTTGACACATTATTGCCAATAAATGCATTTTATTAGTTCCCCCTTTAAAATTTTACCCTGGATCCGACCCTGATGAGAACCAATCCGACGGTACTATGCATTCAACAAACAACATAGATATCTGCATTCATCCAAGTGACTTAAAAACAATGCATTTTTAAAATGCATTGCATTTTTTCTTTAAGGTGGGAAAATCTTTAAAAAAACGCCCACTGAAGGGATCTTAGCGTAACCGGCGAGATGTGTTGAGGCAATCCAAAAAAAAATTGGTGAGACAGAACTTTACAAGAGAGATTGAATTTTATCAGTTAACTATGCACTCAACAAACTAACATAGATACATGCATTCCACCAGTAAGAGAGGAAGTCAAACAATTGGTGAGACAGAACTTTACAAGAGAGATTGAATTTTATCAGTTCTGTAGACAAAGACTGCATCGACAGTACTATGCACTCAACAAACTAACACAGATACATGCATTCCACCAGTACGAGAGGAAGTCAAACAATTGGTGAGACAGAACTTTACAAGAGAGATTGAATTTTATCAGTTCTGTAGACAAAGACTGCATCGACAGTACTATGCACTCAACAAACTAACATAGATACATGCATTCGTCATACACGGATTATTGTACTGGTTGCAGATTGCAATCATCACTGCGACCTTTATGGCTGGAGTTGGATTCGAACCAACAGCCTCCTGTTTACGAATCCACCATCTCAACCAAGTGAGCTACTCAATTTGATAATATTCATCATATGATGAAAAGCAAGGGCGGATTCACGGGGAGGATCTGGGGGAGAGTCCCCCCCCAAAAAAAGTTCTTGCAATAGGCAAATCGTATGAATATCAAATTTTTCGCCACCTTACGACATATATCACGGCTGATTTTAGTTGAAAATCCTTTTCGCTTGTAGAATTCACCTTGCTGTTGGAATATTATGTCATTTTTTGACACATTATTGCCAATAAATGCATTTTATTAGTTCCCCCCTTAAAATTTTACCCTGAATCCGCCCCTGATGAGAACCAATCCGACGGTACTATGCATTCAACAAACAACATAGATATCTGCATTCATCCAAGTGACTTAAATTAAAAACAATGCATTTTTAAAATGCATTGCATCTTTTCTTTAAGGTGGGAAAATCTTTAAAAAAAACGCCCACTGAAGGGATCTTAGCGAGGAGTCTGGGGATAGTGCTGTATAAGGGATTTGTAACCGGCGAGATGTGTTGAGGCAATCCAAAAAAAAAATTCACCCAATTAGAGAGGTTAGGAAACGTTTTTACGGCCATGTCTCTATTGCGTATGTTCAACTGTGAAACATGGACCCATGACGGCCAATAAAAAAGCGAGTTTTTTTAAAAAAACTTACCTCAACAAGTCAACACATCTCCGCGGTATAAGATGTTATGATATGGGTTTTTAGTGGGTCGGTGAAGCTCTACTATACGTTTACAAGCGAGACCTCGGAACCGGGCTAGACATTACTTCGAGGTCCCGCTTTTTTTACCCTATTTAGGGGGATCTAGCATTTTTTTATTTTCAACATGGTTGTTATAAAATTGGAGATATTGCTCCAATTCTCCTCACGTTCTAGCATCTTCTGGACAATGTTATCATTTGATAGCACGAAACCAACCTGCCTAAAATTACTATTGATAAAATTACATTAAATAAAATGTTTTGACTAAAATATCTAATGACCACCTCTTAAGTTTCAACGTACGTAGAATTGCTGTATTTTACTAAAGTACGGACAGTACGGTACACAAATCAGGGGCGGATAGAGGAGGCAACCGCCCTCCCCCCTCCTCAAGGCTGGAAAATGTAAAAGTTTATTTAAATTCGAACTTTGAGAAGGTAAATTTATGCTTGCAACTCATATTACTTATTCCCTAATGGGTCACTTACTATCGTGATGTATGCCTATTTAATTTAAACTTATTTTCCAAGTTGATCCCATGCGCCCCCCTCAAATATATTTCTGTATTCGTCCCTGACACAAATGGATGTTTTTATTCGATTTTTGGATTCTACATAACCTGAATTGTCAATTTTTTATGCGGGGGAGTATTATTTTGTTTGTGACGATTCAAAAGGCTCATTATGGAAAAAAATAAAGAAAAAATAATGTTTTATTTTCAGTTCTGTAAGACAAAAATACTTCTTTCTACTTTTTATTTTGTATTGTTATTGCGATTATTTTGTTGATTATAAATAAACACTTTGTACAAAATATATTATTTATACTTGAAACAAAATTGTTTTCCTTACTTAGTGGAAATCACACTTCTCAAAGCTAAAAAATCTGATGTGAACATCACACGACTTTTCTTATAATAATAATTTTCAGATGATTTTTTTTTTCCGTGACAAAAACCTGAAAGGCTTGTGAGGTGTTATTTGTGAGGGTGTCATCCTCACAGGCCGAGTCCACCTGAGCTTTTGGAGTAAAATAATACAGTAATCAACAAAGCAATATAATTATGTTCCTGAAGTAATTATATAGCACAGATTGACATGGTTCTGGGTCCCATGGCAATAATTAGCCTCCGAGATTAGATGTATTGATGACAATTTAAAAGTTTACGTTTCACGGTACGTACGAAGAAGTCAAAAATTGATTTAAATAAATCCTTTGAGGTTACTACTACTCATGACTCTAATCTCTAATTATTACAACCACATGGACAGAGAAGCAAAAAGACAGTGGAAAAAAAACAATCAGGTAAATTGAAAATTTTGCGTATTTTAAAAATCACGCATTCATATAACAAATTATTTTCTTTCTTTAATGTTTTTCGTCCATAATAAATTAAAAATAATTATTAAGTAAAGTAATTAATTTAAACTAATATCTACACAATAATAAATAATACATCACATAAGTCAATACTTTATCTCCTACAGAACAACCGCCCATTGGGGAAGCAATTTGTCTATTTCTGCCATAGAATAACACGCCCCCATTTGGAAACCAGATCCATAAGAGAACTCATTTGTCAAGTTCTGCCACAGAATAACACACCATGTAGAACATGGCCAATTGTTTTCGCCATGACACACTAGGAAGACAAGGTAGCTAACGCCGATTCCGCGTCATCCTAAACTTATCAAGTTCTACCACAAATCAACCAAGGCGGCTTAAATGTATATGAAACAAACAATGTAGAACATGGCCAATTGTTTTCGTCATGACACACAGGGTCGACATGTTTAAAACAAACTCTTTTAAACAAGTGTTTAAAACACTGTTTTAAACATATTAGTTGTTTTAAACACTGTTTTTTTTCTATCTCGAATGGTACCTCCTCTTACGAGCAACCCGGATGACATTATGCGCAGAAGAGGACGACTTTTAGTTTTGCGTGTAGCCTACCTTGGATCTAATTTATACCATGACTTGCACTATAATATTATTTCCTAACGAGGAGGACAATTTGCTTAGAAAAATTATTTTGTAACGGTCATTTAGTGGCTGCTAAATGTCTAGCGAGGTGCTGAGCAACAACCGGCATGAAGTCAACGCCGTAATAAAAAAAAAAACGCATGTGGTGTGAAATTTGATATCAATGAGGTCATCACCTGATATTTCACTCAACGGCGTTGAATTTGGTGCATAGTTTGGTGGAAAAAAACTCCCCCACTGATATCGATAGTTATTTATTTAATCCGTGAGTTGTTTTTATTTGCCAAACTCAACGGCGTTGAGTAAACTCTTATCGTAATTGGTACCTATTTGCTTTCTCTTTCTATATGACGACATCATCTGATTTCATTTAGTACTCAAAGCATTGAATAAAAAAACTCCCCCACTATCGATTCTCTATAATTTTGTACAAAAACATCTTGCATATTGCAGAAGTGAAATTGTATTTTAGAGAGTAATTTTCATGTTAAAACACAGAACACTGATGGTCATTCTGTGGTTTAAAACGTTTTAAACACTGTTTAAAATGTTTTAAACAGTGTTTTTTATTTTGTTTTAAACATGTTTTTTTTTAAAAAAAAAACATGTTTAAAACAAAGAAAACGTTTTTTATGCCACCCCTGATGACACACAAGGAAGACAAGGTGTCTAACGCCGACTCCGCGTCATCCTAAACTTATCAAGTTCTACCACAAAATGTTGGTTCTGTTGACCTATGACATGTAAGTCCCTCCAAGAATAGTTCAATTTAAATGTTTCACTAATTTAAAGCTGCATAAAAAACCTACATAAAATAAACAAAACTCGGCCAAACGGTGCGCGGTGGTTTCGGAGATGTGTATGATCCTCCAATACTTTAGCTGCTCATCTCCTTATTCGTCATACAGTGGAGTAGCGTCTCCAATAGATGATTCTATCATTGACCTAGGCGAAGCAACTGTCCTCGGTGTTCGTGGTGAATACGGTGACATGTCCATTGGTGTTGCTCTCGCATCCATACCTCCACCGGCACCACTACGCATAGAGAAAGCAGGTGACATTGATGGTGAGGGGGCAGACCCACTTGATCTATAACTTTTCGGTGTTCCTCTTGGACTAGGTTGAGCATCATACCGAGGTGTTGTTCTCGGTGTTGATCGATCATGACGACCATGACTTCGGTCATTATCAAATCGAGGTGTTGATCGGGCACTATGAGATGTGGGTTGTTTGGAACGAGCCCATTCTTCTGCGGCTTTTCTCCACACGTTAGGATCAGATGGTTGATTATTATTGCTATGGGAGGACCTGGCAAAGAAAAAAATACAGACATTATTAATATTAAGCTCTATACCAGGGGTTCCCAAACTTTTTGGTACCGCGCCCCCTTTCCTTGAAATGAAAGCCTCTCCCCCCCCCCGGGTTACATTATAAATTATGAATGGGTATGGGTGTTGCTGAATGCTATCTCATTCAAAACGCTAATGTGTTGCTGAATGCAATCTCATTCAAAACGCTAATGTGTTGCTGAATGCAATCTCATTCAAAACGCTAATGTGTTGCTGAATGCTATCTCATTCAAAACGCTAATGTGTTGCTGAATGCTATCTCATTCAAATTTCCTAAACATCATGTTCAATCAAATTACCTTTTTAAAACAATTGTGTACATATGTTTCAACTAAATGATAATAATTTAACTTGTCTCACGCCACCCCTTGGCTTGCATTCACGCCCCCTAGTTTGGGAACCTCTGCTCTATACTGAATAAAAACCTGTGTTTTCACACGGAAATTCCGGATTCGAAAAAAAAAAACATCCAAGTATCAAATTTGGTGTTCCGTTGTTACAGAGAATATACCTCATTTCGTCGTTATTGTCGAACCCATGTATGCGTCACTTGGTTTGGAGTCTCACAGAAGTATGTCGGATTTAAATTCAATAATAATCTCACACGAGGACATTACATCAAGAATACAACGGCAAAGGCATACAAAAAATTAGGTATGATCATAAGATATTGTCAGCCAATCACAGACATAGATATTAACACTCTCTTATATAAGTCCTTAATGCAATCCACAATTGAATATTATTCAGTTGTATGGAGCCCTAAAACCACGCAAGACACCAGCAAAATAGAACGGGTTCAAGCCCGATTTGTTAAATATCTTTTCCAAAAAATAAACGCGTTTTATCCAAAATACCCAGAAAATCCATATCCATACTAATATATAAATGCGAAAGTAACTCTGTCTGTCTGTATGTATGTTACGTTTTCACGCTTAAACTACTGAACCGATTTTGATGAAATTTGGTATGGAGATAGATTAAACTTTAGGAAAGGACATAGGCCACATTTTATCGCGCAAAAAAGGGGTTGAAACTATAAACGGCCATGCCTATAAGGCGCCAAGCGAAGCGGGCGTATCCTGCTAGTATTAGTTATAAATCCCTAATAGAAAATATTCCTATCGACTCCCTTGAAGTCTGATTTTCAAATAATCAAATAAAATTCCTTCAAAACATGATTTCGAACTCTATAAATAGTCCCTATATCTTGTCACAAATAAATTTCAAAATACCCAATCAAAAACTACGAATAAACCCTAACGAGCATTTTCTCATTCCCTACTGTGATAGTAACAATTTAATGAAATCCCCAATCATATCTGCTATGACCAGATAAAATAATATACTTCCCCAACCAGATCTATTTTTAATATAGTGTGTGCATGAGAGAGAAAGAGTGACTGAATCATACCAGTAATTGCTACATTAAATCCTAATCAGATTAGTATAGTGCAGGATTTAGGATTAAAAAAAAAAAAAAAAAAAATCCAACCGTTTGGTTCAAAAATATGAAAAGGGTTTTATAAAATGAACATGTTGGGGGGATAAGTGCCTCACCCTTGTGAAGAAAATTTAATAATAGAGCTTAGCATAATGATTGACTGAATGAAGTGAAGTCTAGTTTTAACTCCACTTTTCTATTAACGTCTTTTTGTTTCACATTCACAATCGAAATTCTTGTCCGGTTTTGTTCCCCCAAGTGTGAGAAAATGGTGGAAATTGGTTGGCATTTACATCATGCCAACCAATTTCCACCATTTTCTGAGATGGTTTTGATTGACTTGGAATTGTTATCCCCGAGGTCATAACCGGACGGGGAGGGGGGAGAATAACGGGCCCTTATATATATTTTCTAAATTTTCTAAAAAAATCTCATTATCTCGTGAAAAAAATAATTAGTAAGATATAAGGTACAAATCTTACAACATTAAAAAGCATAACTTTTTCCGGTTTCTTCAGAATAGCGAATATCTCATGTTATGAAGTCTCAAAACTGGGTCCCTTAAGAATTCCGGAATTGGGAGGGAATCAACGCTTCCCCCCTCCCCTTATCGTGAGGCCTGGGTATACCTTCCAGGTCGTCCTGGTAAATAAATCCGACAGTCGCTAGTCCTAAGGGCGAAGTTCATTGTTCGACTTGAATGGTTCTCATACCTAGAAGAATAATCCCTGGAAGACTGTTGGTCTCTTGTAGATTGATGAAAAGGTGCCGGCGATACTTTATTATAATGTGAGCCAGACATAGGTCTGGGAGTAGCAAATGGCGCTACACGAGGCGTGGCCGTAACCGGATGGTATGGTGTCAAAAATGGTGTTTGGCCCGATGGAGTATACGGAGTATTTGGATAACCATAGGCTGCGGCCGCTGTGGGTATGTGCATCGGAACAGACCCGGAATGAATGTTTGAACTGTGGTGACCCAGAGGTGTAGGCATACCTGGAAACAATCAGCAAATAGTTAATAAGACTGTAGATCAATCAAAATCACAATAGTGATTGTACAAAGGTGGCTGGGCTTGAGTGTGGGGCTTCACTGAGCTTTTCAACGGCCTGCAATCCATACCTGTAGCACCCAGCGACTATTGTTTGAAAACTTTAATCTGAGTTGCGTGGAAAAAAATTGGGAGTGATGAACAAAATTGTATAATATGTTGACAGTAAAGATGCTAACAACTTTTTGACTAGCATAGAGACGTTACCCAAAGACAGGGCGTAAGCTGAGACGCACGCGGCACAGCACACGCAAGCTAATGTTTTGCGGTGCAAGCCACGCAACACACGAATTTTTTACCAGCGCGTGCTGGACGTAGCACACGCGGCACATGGCATTTTTGCATTGAAGATGGAAGATACCGATACCAACTCATCTGAATCCGATATGGAAATTGAGGAATTGGTTCTGTTATTATAGAGCGTTTCCAAAATTCGAGTTTGTGGCGGAGTCAATATATGAAAAAAAATAATTCCTTGATTTATTATGTTGGCCCACAAAGAGTCTATAGGTTAGGCGACGAACTTTTGGAACCACCCTCGTATGTGTACTAGTTCTGACTAACCTCCTCATTTGGAACCACCCTCGTATGTGTACTAGTTCTGACTAACCTCCTCATTTGGAACCACCCTCGTATGTGTACTAGTTCTAACCTCCTCATTTGGAACCAACCTCGTATGTGTACTAGTTCTGACCAAACTCTTTATATAGGTTAGGCGACGAACTTTTGGAACCACCCTCGTATGTGTACTAGTTCTGACCAACCTCTTTATATAGGTTAGGCGACGAACTTTTGGAACCACCCTCGTATGTGTACTAGTTCTGACTAACCTCCTCATTTGGAACCACCCTCGTATGTGTACTAGTTCTGACTAACCTCCTCATTTCATGCTTCTTTCAAAACGCATTTTTTTGTCCTCCCTATATTAAGTGACCATCGCCGTTTTTTAAATCTGGACATGAAAAGTAAAGTAAATCTTACCGTGATGTGGCGTCATCGCCGTAGCGGGAGTATACGGATGTGTCATATGACCTGGTGTTGCTCGAGATATATTCATAAATAAAGTAAATCTTACCGTGATGTGGCGTCATCGCCGTAGCGGGAGTATACGGATGTGTCATATGACCTGGTGTTGCTCGAGATATATTCATAAATAAAGTAAATCTTACCGTGATGTGGCGTCATCGCCGTAGCGGGAGTATACGGATGTGTCATATGACCTGGTGTTGCTCGAGATATATTCATAGGAGTTCCTGGTATGGGATCTCGGAAATGTTCTTTAAACCATCGAAACAGAATATTAACCGAATCAAATGTTTGACCTCGAAATTTGAACCCATCTGGGGTGACGGAAACATATTCATGTTTTGCTCGAGTTCGAGGTAAATAAGAGAGTAGAAATTTGCCCGGATAGTTCTGAAAAAGAAGAAGAAACATCAGTTGTAACTCGGAGCTAAAGATGGAAAACTATCGATAGTCGAATGGTCAATATCGATAGTTCTGAAAAAGAAGAAGAAACATCAGATGCAACTCTGAGTTAAAGATGGAGAACTATCGATAAACGAATGGTCAATATCGATAGTTCTGAAAAAGAAGAAGAAACATCAGTTGCAACTCTGAGTTAAAGATGGAGAACTATCGATAAACGAATGGTCAATATCGATAATTTCCGATAGTTTTTTCCCCTTTCTTTGAAGCAGAATATTTTTTAAAAATTTTGATGCCATATTTGAAATCACCATCATCAAAATCTAGGCTTTAGAGTCCATCCACTTTTTGTTGGGTCTCACAGAAACCACCAAATAACGTTGAAAGTTGTTCAAAAATGACCTTCTTTGCCCTGTAACTCGGCTATGTTTTGTCGGGCTCACTAACGAATTTCTCTAAATATGTTCCATTTAATCTCAGCTACCCACCATATTCAGGGGTCTCATTTATAGCCAAACACCCTGAAAAAAACGCGAAGACTTACCTTAGACAACGACACGAAGTAATGTATTTTATTCGGATTATTTCGTTTTTCTTGCCGAAGTATTTCCTCTGCTTTATCTTTCAAACCTTGGCATTCTTCTTTGTAATATTTGAACGACACTAATTCTCTTACGTTGGCCGCCATCGGACTAATATGTCGAGCGATGATTTCATCCAAATCTTCGAATTCCTCGTTTCCAATCCAAAGACTTTGCCCGAGCGAGAAGGAATTTTCTTTGCCTTCTTCGCGTATGTCAATGTGTTGATAAATATCATCTGCCACTTTCCATGTTGCCGTTAAGTGATCCACTCCCTAAAATCAAAGAAACATAACATTAATATATTTAGTGATTGTTGTAGCGGTGTACCTCTTAAAATCAACGATTTTCCTGATTTTATCATGGAATAATGGTTATTGTTTTAGCAGCGGTTTTTCTCACGAAATCATCCGTTCTTCCCATTTATAAGTGCATGATTAATTAAAATGGTAGAAATAGATTGATATGAGTTTAATGTTGAAAAGATGTTGATGGGCCTTGGCTGGAACTGTGATGGTGTGTCTTCCAGGCCGTCGTGGTACGTACAGCCCATCATAAGAACATTTATTTAATGGGGCGATGATGTTCACGTTTCATAACTCCAAAATATCTCGAATAAAATGATTCTCACTAATTGGTTAGTAACTAGTAAGTCTGTTAGTGAGCCTAACAGTAACTAGTAATTCTGTTAGTGAGCCTAACCGAAGATGAGGGTGGGAATCTTGAAAAGATACAATAGGTCAGACATAGACGCCAGAGAAGTGACGGCGTGACTATGTTGGAACCCATTCCCATTGATCATTAAAGATGGAGTGGCATCCTTGTGATTGCCTAACAACTATTACCACTCCTCCATCTCTGGAGAAGTGACGGCGTGACTATGTCGGAAACAATTCCCATTGATCATTAAAGATTACCTTACTGGATGGTCTGACAATGACTTCACCCTGGTCCATAGTTTTCATCTTACCTTACTGGATGGTCTGACAATGACTTCACCCTGGTCCATAGTTTTCACCTTAGCTTACTGGATGGTCTGACAATGACTTCACCCTGGTCCATAGTTTTCATGAGTTTCCCAGCCTCCGCATAAGATATATTGTGGAAAGCTGGATGTACAATGACTCGTTTGATATATTGTTGTCTCTGCTTGATTTTCTTTGACTCTTCTTCTATTTTCTTATCTTTCTTTTCGGCAGCAATATCATAGTAAGGATCTTTGGGTGGTCTGAAAAAGAGGGAACACAATTTTATTATACTTTTTTCTCAGGCCAAATTTAATCAATTTTTAGATATCTTTTACCGTTTTGGCTAAAGAATTAGTGATACATACATACACACATAAATTTATCGTTACATTCAGTTTTATTATTATAGATAACCTGATGATGACAATAAACTTACCTCCACTCTTGATTAGACTTTTTGTACTGCGGAACACCTTTTTATCTAATTTCAGCTTTCTCGCTCATCCCGAAGTGGTACTTCTCAATTCCGATTTTTTGGTGGTGAAAACCGTCTATAAATCGGGGGGAAAGCGGAAATTTTCAAATTTTATATTTTTTATGGAATCCTTATATAAGAGGTAGACCACCCCTAAAATATTGCCCACAAAAAATAGAAAGTGTTCACTGCAACACATTTTCGCAAATGAAAAGAATTACTCGATCCCGGGACCTGCATGGAAAGCTGCAAGAAATCAGTTTTATAACTGAATAGCTGGTTTGCCCGTGCTTCGATACGGTCTCTAGCTTGGTGCCTTAGAGGAATGGCCTTAGCCATACTATTAGTATTTTATGATTTCGTGCCTCGCTACGGCCTCTAGCTTGGCGCCTCAGAGGCATGGGCGTTCCCGTACTAATAGTATATTATGATTTTCCTTACAAAAATCGGAAAAACGGCCGTAACTCGAAAACGGTTGGGTATTTTTTTTTTTTTTTTTCAAACTATGTCCTAAATTAAGGTTTAAAAGGAGACCTAAAACTTTCTCGCTTTGAGTAGATATGGTTGTCGCGACAAAATTTAAGATATCGGGCCATGATCGGTTAAATTCGGTCAAAAATCGAGAAATCAGCAGTAACTCGAAAATGGTTTGACATTTTTGAATTCTGATAATTTCTCTGTGGTTTCAGCCTATGGTTTCGGGGAGGGGGGGGGTCCGTTCTAATCAATTTTTAGATATCTTTTACCGTTTTGGCTAAACAATTAGTGATACATACATACACACATAAATTTATCGTTATATTGAGTTTTATTATTATAGATAACCTGATGATGAGAATAAACTTACCTCCACTCTTGATTTTCGTCCATCAAATCTGACGTCTTACAAGTGGCTTCTACGGAGAACCGATCCGTTTCAATCTTAATGACTCGAACATGAATCGTTTGTCCTCGTTGAACTCGATCCTCGGGATTGGTCACCTCTTTGTCGCTTAATTTTTTAATATGAATATATCCAGAGATTCCATTGTCTAGTCGTATACGAACGCCCGTCGCTTGACCTGGACATCCGCCTGCATCGAAATGATTCCACACCTAGTAAAACAGACCGGAAACACCTTTAGACAAATATCGGATTTCGCGTGAAAAAAAGAAGATAAAACATGCCGGGGGCGAAAATTCGTTTAGCACATTTTTTCCCCAACACTTTTTTGCGCTTGGCTTTTTCTTTACCTTGGAGACGAATAATTTTTATTTAGTCTCAGCAATTTTTTTCTCTTATAAATTGGACGAGGGTATCTGGGTTTACAAAAATATCAACGCGGTTGTGAGAGAGGGAATTTAAAATTCGGTTAAAAAATGATCTTTTGGAATCAGCCCGTTACTGCATAGAAGACGTCCTATGATTTTTTTTTTACAGATTTTTATATACGTATTGTATATATTATTACCCATCACTTTTTTATTTTTTAACCTTACGTATTTTTTTACAAGTTTTCTAATTTGTATATTTTTTTTCACTATTTTTTCAGATTTAATTATTATTTATCAGTTTTTCTAATTTATTATTTTTTTAGGTATAATAATTGTAATGTGTCAACAACTACAACGGTTTTTGAACACAATAAACAAATAATAATAAGGTACTAGTCAAAAGAAACTGAACATAGTCATTGTAAAGCATCTGTAAAAGTACTGTGTTGAAATAGTTCTTTTTTGTGGCTTAACGTGTCTTTAACATCTATTGGTCATTTGAGACCAGTTTTTACCCTCCATTCGATAGAGTCTTATAAGCCAGCTTCTCACATTGTCCTCACCGAGCCTAGGTTGTAATAGCGACCATCAAGAGGGATCGAACCTACGTGGTCACTCACCAAGTAAAACCAAACTGTATGTTGCTTAACTTCAGTGATCTTACGGGAACTATTGCATTTTAAGTATCATTGACGCTGACTTAAAATATATTTAATGTAAATGTACACTCCTTTGCGTTATTATGTCACGTTTTTTGAGGACATCATAGCACTACAAAGAATATCACTAAGCTACAATTAACAATTACCTTATAATAAAGCTACTCAATTGTCCTCATTTGGGTTTGGTTGTGGCTGTGTTACGCACAACCAAAACCAGAGCAAGTTGTTGGACGTAAAATACACCCAGTATATTGATCGAATAATAACTTTTAGAAATATTCTGTGTGGTATCAGTTGCGTCATATTTATATCAAAAATTAAACAATAAGCAGTTTGAAGAACTTGTCGTACAGTTCTTCAACCGAACCGTTAAAATATTTAAGTTAAACAATAACGATTGTTTAGAATCAATACGAAATTGCTATTGGCCGAACTCAATATCATTAGCCAATAGAAAACCGGGACTAATCCTAACGGTCGATGTAAGGGAAGAACTTCAGATCGAGCGTCTATTAAATTAATTCTAATTCTGACATCCGACGATCAACAACTAAGTATTTTATAAATTATTTCCAAGTCCTGAATTCCAATGAAGAACAACTTCGTAAATTTTAATCATTGGTAATTTTCAACATTAACATCTTGTTGTTCGCAGTTCTATTATAGTTTTCTCTCTCAGGTTGGGGTCTATCTTAAAAAGGATTTTATAGTAACTCTGAAACGGATAGACGGGGAACAACCTTTTCCATAGGAAAACCAGCTTCCCATAAACCAAAATAAACCGAACAAAGTAGAAAATAAGGAAAAACCTTTTTAAAATTTTCGAGGATTGGCCAAGATTTAACCGGCACCTCCTTGGTGTAAATCGAGTGTGATGCACACTCTGCTAGCTTAAACTAAATAACACTGTGGTGCTGTTCCTTACTACAGCAACAACAACAAGTTACCTCCGAGAGCTCCGGGAAATCGTTTTTCAAACAGAATGGACATTGCCAAAGTCCTGTCTCATCATTTCTGTTTGGGTTTGCTTTGTTCAGTTGTTCTTCAGAAGGTTTCTTGTGTGTAAACCCGGTGACAGTAGCCATCATCATTTTACCTGCAAAAAAAAAATCATTAAAATTGGTTATGTGGTTTGGATTTTCGAATTGAACTGTTCGGGGCTCTAGGGACGCACCTGGAGGCGATATCGAGAGAATGAAAAATATGGGTCGGGCTTTTTGCCCATAGGTGATCTGTGCCAAATTTCATAAAAATTCAGCGGTTTGGCTCTGCACACCGTACGTAGGTGGAACGTCGGAATTATTGTTTTTTTTTTTTTTTTTTTTTTTTTTTTTTNATGGCCCAAAATCAATAGGAAATGACATATTTAATATTTATTTTGGGTTTCGGGTTTTCGTCAAACGATTTTTAGGCCAAAAAAAATTCCAAATTTTCTGCACGATTACAATATTTATCTTATTGGATTCTACGACTCTTGAAACGTAAAATATAAAATTTTCAGGGGTTATTTCTCACACATTAAAACAATAAACACATATGTCACATTGCCAGAGTTTTTAATAAGATCGGGACTACTCTCACTCACCAATGTATAAAGATTCAGGCGTTTCTTTGGTGAGCATATCAAAAAGTTGTTCTGTGTTTGCAGACTGGTAGGGCACTCTCAGATCTTTGTATCTACAACTAAGCTCAGCACGAATGTCATACAGGGTGATACTCTTGTTACCAAATCCCTGAAGAAGAAAAATATAAGAATGGTCAATTTTGTACTACATCGACGGTCATTTGACAATCTTCTTTCTATTCTTTTAAAGTGATGAGTATCATTGCGACAATCTAAATAGGTGCTAAAAAATAGGACGATATATATTTTTTTTAATGTCGAAACTACTTTGGAAATAATGAAGGTTGAAAATTACTATTTTTTAGTCAAGTGAAGATATAGTAATTTTCAACCTTCATTATGGTTTTACTTGACATAGTATCCCAATTTAACCAACTTACTTTGGAAATATTTACTGCTACTGCTATAAGGGGAGTAACTACTAGTTGTCTGAACTTTAGACCTCACTTATTTTAAATGGCTACCATTTAGACCAAGGTTGTTTATAAACATCAAAAGTCATTATATTTGTGAATGTCAAGTTTCTAATACTTCTAACTTCTCACTTTTATTTATATATTACTTAATTGCGACCCTTTAAACTTTAAAGAAAAGCTATAACCATTGAATTTAATAATTATATACAGGAAAAATACCATTAAAGGGCCGTTAAAGTACTGATCAAATAGCCCAAAAAGAGGTGATAATAAATGTCCGTAACAAGTATCATCAAAATCGGACAAGGCGTTCGAGAGTCTAAATAATGGTCCACAAAAGAAAAAACGTGGTGTTTACATTACATCTCACTTCGTTCGGTCAAAAAAAATCAACATGAAATCTTTAGATTGTGTAAACTTAGCACTTACTTGACGCTCCAGTTCTTCTGCAAACGCATCCAAGTCCAAGTCTTTCAGTCTATCCGGCGCTTTCAAAATTTCCTCCAAAGCCCCCGCTGGATTTGTGTCTTCATCATCATACTCTAAAGCATCTACAGCCATTTTCCTTGCCCATTCGTAAGTTTCCGGATGTACTCGGGAACCATCAAGAACTTCAACGTATGCATCCGTACTACAAAGATAGAAAAAATGTATTGTCATGAAATGCATACCAAAGGCCATAAAAACATTTTTGTAAATCTCATATCAAACTATGCCCAACATTTTTCAAGAAATGGGGAAAACAATTGATTTTAAGAGAAACATCGCTAAAAAAAAAACCAGCACACGGGCGAAGAAAAGAAACGCCTAATTGATAGAATTAATCAATTTAGAATTAAGTCAAAATCCGTCATTACTGTGGGCTCGAACGGCAGACCTTGAGCACGAAACCACCATACTTAATCAACCCAGTTGGTATACCGACTGACTACTAAACTACTTTTTAATTTGGCTTAACGTCTCTTTAACATCTATTGGTCATTCAAAACGGGGGTTTTATCCTCCATTCGCTGGAAACTTGTAAACCAGCTACCCACATTGATCTCACACAGCCTGGGTTGGGCCGGAAAAAAGAGCCAACGATACGTGGTGTTTCCAAGCAGTCACCCATCCAAGTACTGGTCACGCCCGACGTTGCTTAACTTCAGTGATCTGACGGGAACTGGTGTATTCAACGTGGTATGAGACTGACTACTTGAAACCCTTGATTTTTGCTAATACCTGCTTCGGTAGCTCAGTGGTAAACAGGAGGGTGTGGGCTTAATCCCCAGCAGAGGAAAAAAAAAATCCTCAATAATTTGAGTATTTGACCACATAAAAATAGAGCTCTAAGTGTTAGGTGGTAGAAAATGCCTTAGGAATAAGCACAATTCACAAAAACTTTTGGTCCCATATATCGGGTACATTACGTGCCAAGAGAATCTGTATCAATTTTAATGAATCCAACACAATTCAAAAAAATTTTTGGTCCCATATATCTGGTATATTACCTGCCAAGTGAATCTGTATCAATTTTAATGAATCCAGCACAATTCACAAAAACTTTTGGTCCCATATGACATTTGGTGACAAGTAGCGTTCGATTTTCCAAACGTAAATTGGTTTGTTTCATTAATTTAACAAGGGCAGTTCCCTTTCTTGGTCCAAGTCCACAAATAAATTGAACTAAATTGCTTGTGTAAGGGTTCTGTACGATTTCATTGAGATCCACACCAACTTCATTTGTCCTGCAAGCAAAAAATATATATATAATCAATCATTTTGGGTGATACTTTCTCACAAAGGCCAATTCAACACACGGGGACGACCTAGAACGCATACCATCAAGGTTTCAGCAAAGAGCCATAAACATCTCTTTGGTAACCATACATATGAACATATTTCTAACACCCCACCCCCAATTACCAGAGTTGGGGGGGGGGGGGGGNGGGGGGGTATATATTGTGAAAATGAAATGTTAAAATTGTTTTTTTTTTTAAACAACAACTAGATATTTAGAATTTCCATTCCGACGGTGATGGTGGTAAGATGTGCATTAACCATACAAATGGTACCGGGTTTGGTGCCATCACCATAGGAGGCATATTTTTTATTTATTTGCGAGGGAAAGAGAACCATGAACCCCTCCCTCCTGGTTACACCACTGGAGACACAAAAAACTTACTTATTAACAAAGTCCAGCGTTATCACATCCAATAGATCATCTTTGGGGACATATCTTGCAAGGGATGATATCTGAAATTTACCTACTAACAAATTCCAGCGTTATCACATCCAATAGAACATCTTTGGGGACATATCTTGCAAGGGATGATATCTGAAACTTACTTATTAACAAATTCCAGCGTTATCACATACAATAGATCATCTTTAGGGACATATCTTGCAAGGGATGATATCTGAAACTTACCTATTAACAAATTCCAGCGTTATCACATCCAATAGATCATCTTTGGGGACACTATCTTGCAAGGGATGATATCTCAAACACATTATTTCATCGTCGGACGTACAAAGTTGCGAGAATTCCATTAGAGGATCTTGTAAGCGACGAGCAAGAGATATGGCTTGACGTAAGAGGGTAGGATACTCTTTGAAGTCAGATTCCCCTTTCAGTGAATTGGCATAGATCTAGAAATATAAAAAAAATAAAATAAATCGTTCAAGGCGTTCCATTTGGAAATTAAGGGTCACTAAATTTTATTTTTGGACTGTGGTATTGGAACGGAAAACCACCACCACAAACCAACACACAGATTTCTGATTCATATATTTACCTTTGAGAACTCGTTGTCCACAATTTCAACTTTGATATCAGGAAACTCCTCGTCATCCATAAGCTGTTTGATGATCACTTCTAAGTCTTTTTGTATCATGAGTGCTTCCCTAGACTCACCACTAATGGCTATCACATGAGGTTTCTTAGAATTTATAAAATTACGAACTGCAAGCAAATCGGATTCCTGAAAACCAAAGAAAAGGGAGGAAAATCAAATGTAGTTCAAATATAGCAAGAAAAACTCTGCCAATTAGCCCAGTCAAATGAGATTTTCGCCTAAAATAAATTACTAAAAAGCGGGAAATGATTTTATTAGAATTTGGAACAAAGTGACGAATTGTAACATCTTCCAAAATCACTACAATCTTACTCCAGTTTGTGTTACATATGTTTCGGCACTCTTGGTGTAGACCACCAAGCTGTCCGAGACGGACAATTATTTTTAAGAGCGGACTGTATGGTAGGGGTGGTTCGGGATGTCGAAAACAGAGCGAAGGGTAATGTTGTTCTTGGCTTACCTGCGGTTGATGCTTGAGAGAGCAACTGGTGACCCAAAATCATCATTTCAAAGGCAAGATAAATAACAATTTTAACATGTTTGGTTTGGGTATCAGTTCTCTCAATATAAATGTAATATATTAAGTGTGTATTATATGGCCTTAACAACATACTTCATTAGTATTCTTGAATTGTGCGTGATTTCTGGTGATTCCGTGTGTGCAACTTTTACTACTTGATCAGCCAATGGTGAGTCCACTTGGACCTCGGTTTTCGCGAACTTTTGTTGAATCTCCTTGCGAGATATATTGCGTGAAAAGACCAAAAATAGTAATGCCTCTATGGCGATGGATCACTTACTTCATTAGAGCTGAACGTGAACAGCAACCAATTTGGAGTAAAGTGATGAATTGGAGCATTATATGCGTCGATAAATCATTAAGATTTATTTTAAATACAATGGAACTTAGAATCACTTTTTGACGCAACACATGAAGATGTTTGCAACTAAATGAAAAAATCGCATCAGCTATTGCATAACATACAGATCTAGTATCACGTGTAACCTATCGTAATGCTGTTTAAACCTCGCACCGGCAATAAGCATAATGGGACAATTGTACTATTTTTACTTTCCTTATCCTATAAAAAGGAAAGTATTGTAATGGGCTCAAGTTTTCAATGCCAAAACACGTTTTGGGGTCCCCAGAGCCCAAATATCGAGTTACAGCCATTGGTCCGTGTGTGTGTCTGTCTGTAATAACCTTTTGGTGGAAATCGAATACACCGTTGGCGGTTTAAGCCGCTTTTTAGCGGTTTTCGGATATCCTGCTTAAAATGAGAACGGTAATAGCTAGAACATTAAACTTGGTGCCTATTCATATCAATTTCATACAAGAAATTGGAAAATACAACTTACGTTGAAGTGTAATATATTGTTGGCCGCTAACTAGAGGTTGAAAACCGCTTTTTGGCGATTCTGCCTAAATCTAGAATGAAAAGAGCTAGAACGTGAAATTTGGTGCCTATCCATATCAATTTCATACAAGAAATTGAAGAATACAACTCAGGTTGTAGTGTAATATATTGCTGATCGCTAATTAGCGGTTGAAGGCCGCTTTTAGGCGGTTCCGCCTAAAACGAGAATGGAAAGAGCTAGAACTTGAAATATAATATATATTATTCGACGTAATTTATTTAAAGAGTCACAATTATTATTACTAGTTGTAATAATAATTTAATAAGGAATTATTCACTAATTTGATAGTTTTAAATTAAGAGACACTTTTATCACTAGACGTAATAAAAAATTTGATCTTTTCAAATTGAGAGCTACAGAGCAACTGGTGACCCAAAACCAAAACGCATCATTTCAAAGGCAAGGTAAATAACAATTTTAACATGTTTGGTTTGGGTATCAGTTCTCTCAATATAAATGTAATATATTAAGTGTGTATCATTATATGGCCTTAACAACATACTTCATTAGTTTTCTTGAATTGTGCGTGATTTCTGGTGATTCCGTGTGTGCAACTTTTACTACCTGATCAGCCAATGGTGAGTCCACTTGGACCTCGGTTTTCGCGAACTTTTATTGAATCTTCTTGCGAGATATATTGCGTGAAAGACCAAAAAAAGTATTGCCTCTATGGCGATAGATCACTATTTACTTCATTAGAGCTGAACAGCAACCAATTTGGAGTAAAGTGATGAATTGGAGCATTATATGCGTCAATAAATACTTAAGATTTATTTTAAATACAATGGAACTTAAAATCACTTTTTGACGCAACACATGAAGATGTTTGCAACTAAATGAAACAATCGCATCAGCTATTGCATAACATACAGATCCAGTATCACGTGTAACCTATCGTAATGCTATTTAAACCTCGCCCCGGCAATAAGGATAATGGGACAATTGTACTATTTTTACTTTCCTTATCCTATAAAAAGAGAAAGTATTGTAATGGGCTGAAATTTTCGATGTCAAGTTTTCAATGCCAAAACACGTTTTGGGGTCCCCAGAGCCAAAATATCAAGTTACAGCCATTGGTCCGTGTATGTGTCTGTCTGTGAATAAGATATCTCAAGAACGGCAAGTGCTAGAGACTTGAAATTTGGTATGTAAGTCAGTTTTATGCCATGAACGGCAAAATAACCTTGGTGGAAATCGAATACACCGTTGGCGGTTTAAGCCGCTTTTTAGCGGTTTTCGGATATCCTGCTTAAAATGAGAACGGTAATAGCTAGAACATTAAACTTGGTGCCTATCCATATCAATTTCATACAAGAAATTGAAGAATACAACTCAGGTTGTAGTGTAATATATTGTTGATCGCTAATTAGCGGTTGAGGCCGCTTTTTTGGCGGTTCCGCCTAAAACGAGAATGGAAAGAGCTAGAACTTGAAATCTGGTGCCAATTCATATCAATTTCATATAAGAAATTGAAAAATACAACTTAGGTTTAAGTGTAATATATAATTGTATTTCAGCTCTGGGGACTTCAAATGGTGTTTTGGCATTGAAAACTCGACATCGAAAATTTCAGCCCATTACAATACTTTCTTCTTTTTTTATAGATAGGAAAGTCGTGTTATGTTTACAACAGATTTTTATATTGAAAAGCTACTGCAATGTTTTCCATACCTTTAATATTTTCTCATTCTCCCATGTCGAATTCTTCCTTCTTAATAAATTTGGCAATCGTAAAAACTCCGTACACTCTCCATCTGGCGCACAAATACAAGCAAATGCCGCTTTAGACAGATCTGGTTCATAAGCAAGACCCATTACACGAATACCACCAAGTTCATCATTAAAGTCTTCGTCATCAATGTCAACAGACACGGGAGCCACTTTGATCCAATCGTACAGTTTGCCGGCGCATCTGAAAATGATATTGATAGTTATTGTTTATTTTTGTGTCAGTTCCCACGGCTCAGAGGTCACTGTACAAGTCTTGCACTCGGGAGACCCAGGTTCGAATCCTGACGAGGGCAAAAATGTGTCACTGGTTTGGATGTTTTCGGGACCCACTCAGCCTCGTGAGGACAATGAATAGCTATGGAGATAAATGCGCATAGCGATCCGGCGCCAGCATTGTAGGTAAAATAGAAAAATTCAGTGAGCACCAGAGTTGTGACATAATATCACAGAGAAACACCATTTTTTTNTGTTTTTTTTTTTTTTTTTGGGGGGGGGTACAGTTGTAGTTCGCCTCCACGTGGTGTACCCTGAGTACTGCTCAAAATCTGGGTTGCTCTGTTTGTTGACAATAAAAAAATGACCTCTTGTCTCCTGGTTGACCATACATCATCCTCATTTCATATTGTATATTTCAGTATTTAGAAATAAATTCAGTACTTAGAAATACCACAAACTCCAAATAAAAGCCATTATATTGAGATGGGCGGGACACGTCAGCAGATCTGACCAGAGCGGAATTATTAATAGAACATTACACCTCTCATACCAAGAGCCAAGAAGAAGAGGGCGGCCGAGGAAAAGATGGGTTGACGGTGTCCAAAATTGGTACACCACAAACAAATCGAGCAATGATCAACGAACTTGGGAAGAGTATGCTCGAAATAGACAAAATTGGAGAAAGCTGGTGGATGGAGGTTCTGGACCCTCGCAGTCTTTCTAAACCATGCAGTAAGTAAGAAATTATATTAGGCATTCGGAAAAAATTAATAATAACTACAAATTTCAGATATTATTTTCATCAATTTTAAATAAAATGCCACAGAGGAAAATTGTGAAGACACCACCAATGTTCCAAACGTTTGATGATACACGAGAAATGTGTTACCTTTTTAAAACATGGTCCTTGGCTTCACTTAACAAAGCCGTTTTCAATTCTTTACACAACTCGGGTAGAATCATTTTTTTGAACGCCGTCTCAACAACATCGGCTCGGACAGCGTTCCAATCTTGAATATATTTACTGAATTCATCCTGTGAAGTGAAGAAAAAAAAAATAAAGTTTATTTTTTATATTGATAAATGAACACAGAGAGCGCCAGAAAAACCTAATGATTTTAAAAATGATGCTATGCATGCAATTTTTGAGATTGAACAACAATTCTTGTTTTATTTGAAAGAAAAGAAATGGGGATTTATTTTGATTGATCATTTATTGAACATATCAATAATTTAAAGAAGACGTCTTTGATCAAAACTAGACTCAGTTGCATTGCATGTTGCACAACTTCGACGTTTTCATGTGTTCTAACAATTATTGTTCCGCCTAAAGGCTTCTTTTTCAATGCAGAACCAGTCTCTCTAAAATGTTGGACTTATTGCAGAAAGGTATTGCGTGATCTAATGCGGTAGTATGAAACTTCCTCCCAGTAATGGCCACTAAATTACAACTTTTGAAAAATGTCTCTACAGCAATACACGATGCTCAGTGGTCCACGACACCATACATAAACCCCCTTCTGTTAAGAAGAAAATGACACTAAAAATCTACGACAAGTTATGACTCGGTAGTGAACACCTTAAACTCGTCAGGTTATTCTGGCGCAGCCTGTATTTACGATTTATCAAAACTTTTGTTTGGAAATAATTGGTAAGAGAAATGATCCCCCCCCCCCCNNNNCCCCCCCTCACACACAAGGCCATAGTCTGGGACCTCACAAACACTTGAAATTTCCGGATCGTATCAAAGCTACAACAGGTTTTCCAAATTTTTCTGAAGAAAAAATATAGAACGAGATATAAACTGGGCGTTAACCCTTCCAGGTCTCCATTGCAAATGTTTTCATTAATCTAAATCTAAATTAACCCTTCCATTTGAATTTAATAAATTAATATTCATAAAAAAACACAGAAAATACTACTTCACTTGAATATAATCGAGTACATCATCAGAGCTAATTTACTTACCCTATAATACAATTGTTTTATTTCATCTAAATATAAGCTCGATGTTAATCCTTTCAAGTCTTCACATACAGATATTTTGATTAGCCTATCCTGTTCCGCAATATGTAGCTTCAAATATTGATCAGCCGCCAAATCTCGAACAGGTTTGTCTTTGAGGTATTTCATTCTAGAAAGGGGAGACAAAAAAATGTACAACGGTAAAATTTAAAAAATGGAATCCACATACCAAATTTCATCAAAACCTGTCAACGCTAGGTGACAAAAGTGTCTTCAGAGCGTAAAGGATTTTTTATTCGATTTTTGGATTCTCCGTACCTTGAATCATTAGTCATTAGCCAAAAATTTCCTTGTATCCCATCGAAATCGAAGAAAACTAAAATGCGGCTACAGAAACATTTACAGATCTTTGCAAAAAATATTGATAAATCGCAAAAAATACATAGAAAAATGGCCAAGTTTCAATAACTATTCCAAAGAATGCCGTCTATGAAAGTAGATAGTGATATCTATTATTGCGGCCAAGTTTATATTTGCTGCTGGTTACCACTGTAGTATTTTTGGACGACCTGGAACGCATACCATCACAGTTCCAGCCATAAATGGGAAAAACGGTTGATTTTGAAAAAACACCACTACTATAACAACTCTAGATAAGTTTACTGCTAAAGTTTTCTTATGTCATCTGTTCTTCGAGGCTGATAATTGACATGAGCCCTAAGAACCATGACAATCACTGTAATACAATTACGTCAATAACACAAGAAAATGAGTTACAAACAAACAATAGTAGTATTTTGCGATTCACGCAGAAAAAGCTGATCATATGTAAATTCAGGTTTAATTTAAGAACATTGAGACAGAAGAAGAAAATACAATAATAAATTTAAGTGTAGAATGAACAAAAGCAAGAATAAACTTAGCCACAATAATATATATAACTTATTTCATAGGCGGAATTTTTTGGAATATGCAGTTGTTGAAACTTGGTATTTTTTCAATGATAATTTTTTGTCAAATAAGAATATACTACCAACTGCCCGATCAACAAAACTAACGTACTCTCACTTCTTTTCTGAACATCATAGAGTAACACTGGCCTCGGGATGATAGCCTGAGTGCTACTGAAAGCTTGCGCTATTATTATTTCAAAATAATTATTTTTAATGTAAATCAATACTGTTTTTTCTTTCTTTGAAAATATTTTCATCATTACAATTTTATAATAAAATAAAAAAACTTACGTATAAATTGCATGACTTTCGTCAATTTCTTTGATTCCTCGTTTGGTGGGTGTTACAGATATTTTGGCACGTTCAAATAGAATTTCTCGAACACATCTGACAACCAAAGGTTCTCTCGATAACTGCATAGAAACAACATACTTTCCAGCTTTTAGGACATCTTCAGCTGTTGTGAACTTGCTGCAAATAAAAATAGAATGTTTAATGAACACAACCCGTAACAGATAAAAGCTTATTTTCTCTAATTTGGAGATTTTCAAGGTAAACTTATGTCATCAAGTTCTCGAAATCAGTTTTTTGTCTTGTCATTGTCTTTCTAATATGATCCAGAAGCCAATATCCTATCTTCCTGAGCACTATCCAGAAGCCAATGTCCTATCTTCCTCCATTTTTCCAATCATCTAAGTCTCATTTTCGTACGAAGCTACACTCCAGGCATGTTTTAATGTAGTTTTTTTTATTACTAAACTGGTTGCCAGTCTTTATTGAGACTGCAATTATCACTGCGACCTTTATTTAGATCTATTGTGACCAGTAGGTGGGAATGGAGTTAGATTCGAACCAACGGCCTCCTGGTTACGAATCCACAGCCTCAACCAACTGAGCTACTGAGGCAATCTGACTTTATCACATGCAAAATCGTGGTACTACATTTGATTTGTCAACAATTCGGTATAATTTGTCAAAAAATCGATCTAGGGTTTCAAATGATCGTTAGAACTCGAGTGTGAGTCTAGGATAAAAACACAGACGATCCTGGTAAGTCAAATCCTTATTAACAACTTTCCACTGAGTAGAACTTATAACATATGCCAAATTTCAGCCTCCTAGGACGTACCAGTGCTGAGAAATCGCGATGAGTGTTAAGTGAGTGTGTTTCTCTTTTATATATATAGATTTTACAACATAATAATATAAGTACTCAAACGATAATATAAATATTTAAATGGAAGTTCTTCGTCTTTTTGATAGCCCTTGGCTTGAACTGTGATGACAGACTATCCGGATCGTCCTGGTGCGTAGAACCTAAGGTTCATCCTTTATGTTCACATCACTTACTCGGTAATATACTCCTTTGCCAAATCCAAAGGTCCAATGGGTTCTTGTTCAAGGTCATGTCTCTGGTAATTATCACGTAAATGTTCTCCAAATTGGTCTGGGGTAAGACCAAACCTTTTGGCAAATCCAACTGTAAGTGAAAAAAGAAGATTTCGATTACATATAACACAACAAAGTGAGATCTATGTGGACTACAATAAATTGTCTGAAGTGAGTTCTATGTGAACTACAATAAAATGTCTGAAGTGGGATCTATGTGGATTACAATGAATTGTCTGAAGTGAGTTCTATGTAGACGAAAATAAATTGTCTGAAGTGAGATCTATGTGGACTACAATGAATTGTCTGAGGTGAGATCTATGTGGACTACAATAAATTGTCTGAAGTGAGTTCTATGTGGACTACAATAAATTGTCTGAAGTGAGTTCTATGTGGACTACAATAAATTGTCTGAGGTGAGAGCTATGTGGACTACAATAAATTGTCTGAAGTGAGTTCTATGTGGACTACAATAAATTGTCTGAAGTGAGATCAATGTGGACTACAATAAATTGTCTGAAGTGAGAACAATGTGGACTGCAATACATTGTCTAAAGTGAGTTCTATGTGGACTACAATACATTGTCTGAAGGCAGTTCTATGTGGAGTACAATAAATTGTCTGTGAGATCTATATGGACTACAATAAATTGTCTGAAGTGAGATCTATGTGGACTGCAATAAATTATATGAAGTTAGATCTATGTGGACTGCAATACATTGTCTGAAGTGAGTTCTATGTGGAGTACAATAAATTGTCTGTGAGATCTATGTGGACTACAATAAATTGTCTGAAGTGAGATCTATGTGGACTGCAATAAATTATCTCAACTTGTACAATTATACACATGTTCGAGGCAAAAAGTGACTCGAAAAATATTTTCAAGTGGGGTATCAAACGAAAAATCTCAATATCCAAAATGAGATTTTTTGACGGACTTAATGGGTGTTCACAAAACCACAAGTTATGTGAGGAAATAGCACGAGAAGACAACTTTTATACGATTTTCTCCTCGCGGCGGAAAGGTTTTTTTTTTTTTTTTTTTTTTTGATTCTACGTA
>CM022876.1:35516377-35540375 GCA_012654025.1 Pachypsylla venusta
AAGATGTTCTGTGAGTAAATTGTACTCAATATAGTGGGGGAATTTGGGGTAGAACCCGTTCAATTTTCGAAACAGGTAACGAACAAATTTAGATTGTACCCTTTCAAGTCCTTTCGATCCAACCTGGGTGGATGGTGTCCATATGATAGATCCGTATTCCAGCACAGATCTTACATAGGCTTGGTACAGGAGTTTAATGGCATCAGGATCCCGGATGTACTTGGAATACCTGATAACCATACCAAGTTTTTTATAGCCTTTTACCTTACTCCTCCTTTCACACAATGCTCTGAAATCAACAAATATACTAAAGGACAGAAGCAAAATTAGATAATTCACCAACTTTCGGTAGCAAGTTTGCTACCACGGGCGCGAGAGGGTTATAACCCGAGTTCTATTTTTTGTGGTCAAATACTCGAGTTAATGCCTCTGCCGGGGATTAAATACACGCCTTCCCGTTTACCAGGCAAGTGAAATATATGGGCGAAGACTCAACTGAATTTCAAAAGTAAAAATATACAAGTGCCATTCTTACATACCTGAGTAGATACAGATGGCTTGCAATATAGTTGATTATAAATCCATTTGGCCTCTTCGTCCAACTCATCACTTCCATCAGGAACCGATGTCACGGGTACAGCCCTTAGTTGCATACGCTCAGGAACATCTGTATTTCGAATCTCATTGTCCAAGTCTGTAAAGTGACCTCGTTTGAGCTCACTAGGTTCGTAAATCTCGAAAATAGACTTCTTGTGAGTTTTTTTACGTTGTTTCTTTTTCTTACGTCTGAAATGAAAAAATTAAAAGCATCAATTACAATCAACAGCTTTGCACATGTTTTTTTTTTCAACCCCTATGTTTAACCCTTTATATGCAATTACAATTCACATTTCAAAGAACTTTCACCTCCTTAGGTTTCGTACCCTACATCTCAGCCTCGAAGGTATTGTTAAACTTGGTTCTCTGACTAATATTCAACTGCTCACAGAACTTGAGTAGTTTTCAGTGCCATAGTAAGTTCAGTAAGATCTATGGTTTGATTTTACCCATTGCTTTATTAAAACTTCGTGCTTCCTGACCAAAGAAGAGACTTTCTGGCCCCTTCTTTTCCAGCTTCTTAAGAGTGTTTTCCTGTAATCCCTTTATGTCCTGGAACCCACATTCCAAGTATACTCTGTTGAAATTGGCCAGTTTTGTAAGTGTTACAACTCACACATGATTTATTTTTTATGAGACCCAGCAGGAGGAATATCATTTTATTGAATTACCGCCCAAAATTTGACTTACCTCGTCAGTTCTTCTTCATCAATACCAGTCTCTTCATCCACATACTCGTCTTCATCTTCATCCTCGGAATATTCATCTTCGTCAAACCGGTCGAATTCATCAAAATCAAACTCAACCCCAAAAATATCTTGCGCTTCTTGTAGCGCTGCATCCGAAAACATTGGCGCTTTCTTTTTCTTGTGAGCAATAGGTTTGTCATTATCATCGACAATAAAGTCGTCCGCGTCCGAATAATCGCCTTCCTCGCCTTCTTCAAATTCACCCGTAGCATCGTGATCGACAGTTGGACGTTCAGAAGAACGATCACCTTCTTCCTGTAATATCAAATTACCCGTCAAACTAGATCATGGTTTCTCAACCTTGACAATCCTTCAACCCGTGGAACCAGGGGATTGAACGATTTTTTTTTTTTTTTTTTTTTTTTAAATCAGATAGAAATGGCGATAAAAAAAGAATTAATTGAGGGGTGATATTTTTTAAAATAATAATCCAAAAGGACGGATTCAAGTTAAAATCGCTTAATCTCCGCATGAGTAAGAGTCCAGATTTTAAGATTCATTTTCGAGAGAAATTTTAGTAGTAAGGTTGATGAGGGAGGTCTAATCTGAAAATGTCAGATTAGACCTCCCTCATCAATATCATAAAAAGTTCCTAGATGGGAAAGTTGTAAACCTATATCTCAGAAACGGTCAGATACGACAAAAATGTATGATACTAATTTTGAGGGAAATTTAATTGTCATTCATATTCATATAGTCTAATAAAACAGATAAGAGTTAATCATTCTCGAGAAATATGCATAGAATCAAAATTTGAGCATACAATTCAAAAGTCAAAATGGAGTACGACTTTTTATAATTTTGTTGAGGGAGGTTTAATCTATCATTTTCAGAAAAAAGATTAGAACTATATCATTTGATGTTTTTTTTCTTCTAAAATTCCTGGGCCAAAATTGTAGTGTCAGATATTATATGAATCAGTAATGGTTAATCTAAATCGTATTCTTCAATTTTGCTAACTTTCCTTTAACATTTAAAGCCATTCGAGACGGGATTTTTACTCTCCATCAAGTGAAAAAAACTCCCTGGGCGTTCCCTAACTTCAGTGATCTTGAACTGACAAAGGTAAAAAATTTAGTAGCCACTTTAATTCTTTAATTTATATAATGCATGTTAACATGACTCAAAAGTTTACCAAGATGGCCAGTTTTGCGTAGCAGGACGATTTGGCACAAATAGTACAATCCAAAAGGCCATCAAAAACTTTTCAAAAAAATTTTCAACCTGAATCAAAAAATGGTTGAACGGTTGACAATTTTTTTTCTCAAAACTTACATCTCCCGAGTCGAAAATTTCATTTGCTATTTTGTCTCGAGCGTCTCCTTCAGCTTCATTTCCGTCCTCATCTGAGTCTTCGTCTTGAATTCGTTTCAATCTTTTGAATTGTTTTTTACGCTGGACTTTCATTCCTACAAACACAAATGATTTTTTTTTAATAATAATTTGACTGAAATTGAGGATCAGTCTTTCGAGTTTCTTTCGATCACTTTTGGACATAAAGATATTTTTTACTCCATTTTTAACTCTATGTACCTTGAAGTTTAATATTTTGAGGGAGGGAGGGATTTTTCTTTCCTCGTAACTCGTAATCAATTCCAAATTCATTGATAGATAAAATGTTACTATAAATTTATTGTGACCTTGTAAATATATAAAGAAAATGATTCATTACTAAAAATAATTTTATTTGCCCCATTTATTTTATTAAAAATAAAAAAATTGGATTATAAAGAATGTCGGCCCCACATGATCTGATAGTGTAATTAAAAAAATGAAAATTTTCTGCTATCTCAATAACACCAACAATGTGCTCAAAAAAATCGGACGGAGGGAAGGTAACCTGCGCGGCCACGCAATCTCATCGGAAAATCTTACCTAAATTTTCTTCTATCAAATCATAATCGTCATCTTCAAGTCGATCATCCAGTTCGTCATCTGACTCGGCTTTCCGTTTCCGATTTTCATCGTCGTCATCACTCTCATCCTCATCAATAGGAGCGTCATCAATAAGGTCTTCCAGTTCTTCCCGCAACTTGTCCTCATCATCTGAAATTACAAATTAAAATTAAAACACTACCAATTTAGCACATGGGTTTATTATTTTACTGGATCTAACAGAAAAAAAACTGATATGTGAATAATACTATAGCTTTCCCTTTTCTTCCCATTTGTAGGTTCAGGTTTCGAAAAATGGTAGAAACAAGAGGTTACCGAAAGTTGCTCATGGCCCTTGGCTAGAACCGTGATGGTACATGTTCCAGATCATCCTGGTGCAGAGAACCGGTCATCATGAATCGTAAGGACGTAGTTTTACAGGGTGGTCAAAGCGAAATTCCCTGAATTTTCCAGGTTTTTCAGTCTACTTTCCAGTGTACTTTTTCAAGATTTTGTCTCCCCCATCTAAATTCAAAAAACACAATATTGGGGCCCAGGGACCCCAAAAACTATACAGCAAATTTCCTTCATACCCTAAACATGTATACCAAAATTTTAGGGGAAAACGATAATAAGCGCCGCAGTCGAAATTTTTCAGGAAAAGCATGTTCACGCATAAAATTGGCCATTGAGATAAAAAAAACTCAATTTGAAAAATTCCCTGACTTTTGGCGTTTTTTCCTAAATTCCCTGACAATTCCAGGTATTCCAAGATTTCCAGTCTGGTAGACACCCTGTTAAATATTTCTTGCTGTATCCAGTTGCTTTCCGCGTTATTTAACACCATCAGCTGGCTATTGAACTAACCTTCATCTTCATCGCTGCTTTCCATGGCAATTCTCTTCACCTTCTTTCTTTCCGATTCATTCAACTCTTCTTCCTCCTGCGAAAACAGATTTAAAAATGATTTATATTTAGCATATAAAACGAGAGCGCCATACCCACGAAGGGTTCGAAAGTCATCAAAAAAATCAACAAAATTTATATAAACAGTTTTGCAAGATTTTTTCATAAATATTGAAAGTATTTTTTTAATTGTGTCTAATTATGGCAAAAATTTACTTAAGAATTCAAGACCAAGTAAAAGGTTCAGAATTGTTTTAAAGAATATCGGTTGTTATGAGGGGTATTAATAAAAAAATGTTTTTCCTTGCGTTCTTACAGCACATGATTTTTTGAGAGTATATTTGGGCACATCATCATTTTAGAGAATCAATTTTTGAGACAAGAACATACATACCTCACTCTCCTCTGCTTCGCTGTCTATGAAATCTGCCATGATTTAGATATATGCGATATTTAAACTGCAACAAAAACAAGGCAAAATCTTACTAACATTATAAATGACAAATTGTTTTTTGATTTATCTTTCGATCAGGCAGCAATGGATTGACACATTCACGGCTTAGTTTATGGCCCGAACAGAGGCATAGGCTACTATTAATTCAAAGTACAAAGAAAATGCCTCTAAGGCAGTCTAAGGGGTCTAGCAAAGCCCGATAGTGACTAGAACCGGGTTCCTCCCTGAAGTAAGCCATTGACACACTGCTCAAACACATCGTTTGTTAAGATTAGATGGGTCATTCTTGTTTTTCAATTTTAATTAAATCTCCATATATAAGTTATCTTTTGTTACCTAACACGTAGTACGGAATCGACAGATCTTCGTTTGAACTTTGGATAGTGGAAAATTTTAAAATATCACTGCTGAAAGAAATAACATTTATTTGTGAAAAAGGTTTACCTCCTTATTCACGAAAATGTAAAGATATTTCCGAACGAGTTTTAAAAGGATTTCCCCGATTTCCGTATCAGAAGTCAGAAAGCGAAAACAATAATCGGGAAGTCGGGATCCACATCCACTCAACACACAAGAACAAGCAGAAGAAAAAATGGTGAATTTTCAAAATGGCTGCATTNAAGAGCATTGACTCTTGGTCCGAAGGTTGTGGGTTCGAATCCCGCCCGGAGCGAAAATTTTCTGATCGAATTTTCTCGCTTCCGGAATGGCATGGCTGTAAAAAGGAGTGCTCTGAAGTAATGCGAAAGCGGTTCCGAGGCATAACTTTTATATATATATACATATATAAAGACTTATCGTTGCGTGTATGGCCGGCCTTAAGAGCACTTTGTGAAATTCTGAGGCTATGGACGCGAGGGCTTCAACTTGGAAAATGATTTTTGTCAGCTACGCTTTAAATTTTTCATTCCGGAAATGACAAATATACCTATGCGTTTTCCATTGATGTTACTTCATATTCACATTTTGATATTATTATTATTTAAAAGATTTAAACCCTTTAATGCTGTGGGATTGTGGAATATATATTTCCAATTTCCCACCTGGAGAAACCACACTACGGGTATGACTCCGGGGAGAACCGTAGGGTCCCATGTTTGTGGGATTTTTGTCAGGTGCGGCATGACACATCGCGGGAAAAATCCCACCAACAATATTTTTTTCCACTTCTCTTTTGTTTTGTTTTTAACTTTTTATGTTTACTTGTTAGCATTATTGGCATATTTTAACCCCCCTTCGACAGGTTAGGAAACGTTTTTACGGCCATGCCTTTATTTATTGAGCAAAATTTTTTTTTCCCCAAACGGGAAAAATATTTTGAACGTGGGATTTTTCCCTTGTTCGAGGACCCTACGGTTCTCCCCTAAGTCGGACCCCAGAACATATTTTCAAGAAGATTTGAATTTGAAGTAACGCGGGAAGACTCTATGAGAAGTTAGCTATCAAAAAATATCACATCAGCTGTTTCTGGACGCGACACAAGACCCGAATGATGCATAGTTTTTAGGGAGCGACTTCATGATTAGAACAAGTTTCATCGAGGCATGGGGATCAAAACGTTTCCTAACCTCTCTGGTTTGATGAACGTTCATCTTAATAAAATAAACGAACTTGTTCTTCTCATGAAGTCGCTCCCCCCCCCTTTTTTTTAAATTGGCTTAACGTCTCTTTAACATCTATTGGTCATTCAAGACAGGGGTTTTATCCTTCATTCGCTGGAAACTTGCAAACCAGCTACCCACATTGACCTCACCCAGCCTGGGTTGGGCCGGAAAAATAGCCAACATCACTAGGGTGCGAACCAACGTGGTCACCCACATGGTACAATCTTGCTGCACGGTGCTTAACTTCAGTGATCTAACGGGAACTGGTGTTTGCAACGTGCCATAGACGCTGGCTAAGTCGCTCCCTAAAAAACTTTTGCACTTTTCGGGCCTTGTGTCGAATCCTGAGTTACGAGGGGAAGTTTTAGAGAAAGAAATAAAGCTGGCTTCCTATATGTAAATAATAAACAAAAGTTCATTGATATTTTGATATTTGCTGAAAGTTTAGTTCTAGCCTAGATTTGTTCGATTTTTGGGGCGTTATCCTTTGGCAATATTAGCTTAATCCTTGGTACAATGTCAAGATCAGTGAGGGCTGAAACCAGAAGTCGTGCTAAAGATGATATCAAGAGAATTATGCACGTAGATGATAAAGTCCGACATTGGTAAGCTTTTGTAACCTGTTAGATACATCTTTGAGTTGAAATTAATTTATCAATCTAAGCCCAAGTCGTCCATTTTGAATTTTGGCAAACTTTGTAAAGTTTATTCTTGGTTTTGCATTGACTAGGCAACTTTGATGATTTGAATAAATAGTCTTTCTTGAGTAACTATTGATCCTTTATTGGAATACTCTTATAAATGTTTTTTATCATTGGATTTCAACTTATCAATAGGTGCCCGATGGGCGCGTTATCTCCTTAAATAGGACCAAACTGGTTTTCTAAAAATTTCTCGTAACAAAATGTAATCAATTTTGGGGCATCGGGCTCCGAATTCGACCAAAAAATTGGCCATAACTCTTGAATGTTTTTTGTGTTTTTATATACTTCTAAGGTCCTAGCTTTTGTTGTAAGGTACATTTTCACATATTGAATAGTACTGACGCGACGTCGAGCGTTAAGAAATTCATGAAGCTTTCAATTGCAAGGTGATTTTAATGATTATTTTTGTTTAATGTTTTTTCTCTTTTTTTTCAGGGAAAAGAAATGGGTTACAATCGGTGATACGACCATGAAAATATTCAAATGGGTTCCAATCTCATCCGATCATAAAAAGAAAATTAATCGTCAACATCATAACTCTCTCACTAACTCAACGCATAATAGTAGTAACAAGGAAAATTCATTGAAACGAACTTTGGATTCTTCAAATTCAAATTTTGGATTAGAGGATTCAAATACTAGTAAGTGATATACTCACTCGCAGGGACAGATTTTAAGTTTTCAGGTGAAAGAGAAGAATGTAACTTACACTAACGGTAAATGACCTTAATAAAGTCAACTGATTTATTTGCGAGCTCTTCTATCCCAGATAATTATAACAAAAAGCAATTATGAAATGATTTTTTTCGTTTTCTAATCTGAATGGGACAGACTTAACGCCCCAAAAATCGAACGCCCTTGTCGCTCTCCTGGTATCTGCCACTGCTAACTGGGCTATAGTCTTCATCAGAATTCTAAATAGAATACTCATCACATTCAGCGTATGCTAGGGAATACCGTATTGATAATTCTCAAACAGATTAAAAAATTGGAAATGTTTTTATTTCTTGTTTTTTTCTTTTAAAATCCCTCAAATCTACTGCACTCCGCATTTCTCGATTCAGATTTGGAAAAATGGTAGAACTTGTTTGATATGAGGTTACCAAAAAGTTTTAACGAATCTTGGCTAGTACTGTAATGGTATGCGTTATAGGTAGCACTGGTGGATAGAAGCGACCATCTTGAGGGCGGGGCGTGGTAGATATATTCAGCATCATAATAAGAAAATTTGATTTTGGTTGTAAAATTCTTTGTATTGCTGTGATATCCTTCTGGAAAATTTTATATAATTTCAAAATTGTCGAATGGATTTTATGGACTCTGCGTACCTTGCAACGCAAAATATTAAATTTTTGAGAGTCTTTTTTTCTGCTTGATTTCAATTGTGAAGTATTGTTCATAATGAAATAAAAAATTTACTTTTTTTTCTGTGTGCCTAGGTTTTTCTGTAGTGAGTGATTCTCAGGACCAGACCAACTTCTCTTCCGCTCATTTGGGATTCTCTGAAGACTCAAATTCACAAAGTAGCGAACCTCCACCAAAACAGCTCAAAAGTACTTCTAATGATTAAAATGAAGATCAATTCTTTCTATGTGTGTATATTTAATGGTTAAATTTTTATTTTAAATGTTGTGTAAAGATAGACTTAAGTGTATATTTTACTTGCGGGCTATATTTGTTCGCATGGATACCTAAGAGTTTAGAAGCATTGCCTTACTATATGGTAAATATTCAAATGTGTCATGAGACACACTTGATTATTATTTTTTTTGCAGATCTCCGCTACCGAGTTGTTGAGGGCATTAACTCTTGGTTGCATATTGGAATCTCGACTGAAGCAGAAATTTTCTGAACTAGTTTGACCTCTCCCGAAATGTCATTGATGGTATTAAATAAATTTATTTTTTTATTTATAATTTTTCTGTACAAAGAAGCTTTTCCTATACTTTAATAGCTTCTGAGACATTTACTTTTCTTGAACCCTAAAGTAATGTAAAAATGTTCATCGCTTTCACTAAGTACCGCGTCGAGTCGAAAATTTTAAGCAATGCGAAAGTGGTTCCGGGGTTAACCTTTTTTTATATAGTTTTTTATAAACTTTAAACTAATCGGACAAGTTTGAAACATATTTATAAATTTGTTGTGTTTTTTATTGTAAACAAAGTGCATTCAACTGACTCATTGTGTTTGGTCCTCCTTTAATGTTAAACTTAAATAGAATGTGTTTTTTCGATTAACATCAACACTGACTCAGTCAATATGTTTATCAGATTAGACATGTACTTTCTCTTTATATTAGAGGTAGTTTGGTTATACGACATGTCTGTTATCAAAAGGAATTTTTGTTTAGGTAACTATTGTATGTTACAGTCTCATCTCCTTTTAGTACAATTTGGAGTTAACAAACTCCATCCAAAGACCATCACAGTAACGATACGAAATGTTGTTCACTTCCCTTCTCACAGGTACTCCAGTCAGTTCCATAATAATGACATCTGTTAGCGGTGTTCCCCTTTAAATCAACTGATCTCCACACTTCTAGATTCAGGTTTTCAACCTGAATCCAGAAATGGTAGAGGTAGATTGATATGAGGTTACCTAAAAATGTTTGATGGACCTTGTCTGGAACTGTGATGGCATGCGTTTAAATATCGACCGATCTCCTATCAAAGATGTTATCTCTACGTAATTAAGTCTATATAAATATTATTTTAATGAGAAAGTAATGTGATGTTAGCTCTAAATATTAAAATAAATAAAGGAAGAGCTTCATAGAAAACCAAAACACTAAAAGTGGTTGATAGATAAGCAGTTCGCCATGCGACAGACATGGGTGCTGCTTATTTTGAGTTGTATTGTGATGGAACTTTGTTTGGCAAGTCGCATACAACCAGGTGAGACCTATTCAACAACTTAAGGTGGTATTACACTATTTATCATGATGCCAATTTTGTCATTTTTGCGACTTCGAGCAGTACCAGACAGTGTGATTGGCAAATATATTTGATTAAATTCGCTATTTGCTTGCTTTGATATATATATATTTTTTTTAATAGGCGCCCCCTTCTAAAGATTTTATTTCCAATCTTGTGTCGAAGAGGGGGGATGGAGTTGGATTCGAACCAATAGCCCCCTGGTTACGAATCCACCGCCACAACCAACCAACCAACCTCAAACACAAATGTGAGCAAAATTTATCTAAATAGTCTGATAGGGTTTAAACGCATGAAAAACACGTTTGTCGTGTTCGATCGTTTTTGAAAACTATTCCATTAATCAAGTCCTCAATAATCAAAAATATACAAGTAAAGAAAAACTAAATTAATTTTCGATCAGAAAATGTATTGTAAAATAGAAAATTATATTTATTGAAGATAAATATCTAGTTGCATTGGTATAATGAAAAAAAAAAAAAAAAATTGAAAGTAAATAATTTTGTCTGCGAGTCCCATTAAATAGTGTGATAGGGGCACAAATTCAACAAATATACAACATTTTGGCACAAATAAATTGTTCAAAATTTTGGAATCATGACAAATAGTGTGATACCACCATTACTCTATGTTCAAATTATAATTTTAATGTTTCATTTATTTATACAGTTTGATTCCAAAGTTTTCATACGATTTCAAAAACTCTGTTGATTTCTTTGTTTACTTTAAAAAATAATACACTAAATTAGAAACATACAGAGGCACGATGTTTTGTGGTTACGATTTTCCCCACATTTATCTGTGCTTATAAAAAACCGTTCATAGTTCATCAGTCTTCTTACATGACCATATTTTGTCGTGACGATTGACAAACGTGTAATGAAAACATCTCCATTTTATTACAAATGACACTGCATTAAACGATTTTTAGACGATGCAGTGACATTAGCACTTCAAGATTTTTTGTCGTCACGAAGTCAAAACGCTATGTCAAAATTCAGCGTGACGTTTTTTTTTTCTTCACGTAGACAGGAAAACGTTCGTAATGGAAACTTTCTAATTTAAATGTATGTGTCACATGACAAAAAATTGTGAAGTACTTATTAATGGGAACGGGTTGTTAGCTTTAAATTGTCGCCGGGTACCTTAGAGGCATGACCTTTCAAAATGAAAACTAGTGAACGGCTATCTAAAACTTTATTGGGACACATCTTTGAGTTATCAGACCATCACTTGGAAAATTTGGACGAAACGATAACTTAACATCTTTTAGGTAAGATAATTTTTCTGGAGTCATGGTTTATGGAGAGGGAGGGTCCTTCCCATCAATGTCTCGATATCTCTTACCATTTCAGCTATGTATTTTGATCAAACAAATACACAGAGATATGCAACGTTTAATTGTTACGCGGTCATCAGTAACCGCATCAGTTTGATGCGGTTACTTCTCTATTGTGTGCAAAAACCTTTAGCGGCTAATTTGTCGCTTATATAACGCTTCTTTACAAAAGTTATTGAACGTTGAAATCAGATGACCGCGTCATCTGATTTCAACGTCATCTATACAGGGTGTTTGGCTATAAATAGGACCCCTGATATGCTCCCAAAATAGACATTTGAAAACAGACAAAAAAAAATGCACCACTTTTCAGGTTTTGCCCGATTTTGCTTTTGTCTTTAAAAAGTTTGACGGCATATTTGAAATTAACAACATCAAAAACTAGAATTTAGTGTCAATTCACTTGCCACACATGACCCACCAATCAACGTAGAATATTGTCCCAAAATGCTTCGTCTGGCCCGCTAAATAGTAGCCAGCATCTATGGCACCCTAAACACACCAGTTCCCGTTAGATCGCTGGAGTTTAGCAACATCCAGCAGGTTTTACTAAGTGAGTGACCACGTAAGTTCGCGCCTCATGATGCTGGCTATTGTAAGTTTCCAGCGAATGGAGGGTAACACCCCCGTCTCGAATGACCAATAGATGTTAAAGAGACGATAAGCGAAAAAAAAACATGTAAAATATGTTCCTTTTGATCTCAACTGCTCACCAAGAGGACCATTTTTAGCCATTACCCTGTGTATTACATACTAGATTTAAATTTGATATATTGTTTAAAATAACAAAAAAGAATTTGTATCAACTACAAAATAAATTATGAATTAAAAGAAGTTGTTACAGACGTTAGTGCTTATGACTTATTTTGCAGTGCGCACTAGATTTTTTTTTACTAATGCAATTACCTTTTTTTAGTTATACGGAAATTTCTTCAAAAGAACATGAGGGCTGCGGATTTAAATACTACTTCTCACTAACAATCTATCCCTCGCAGCAACTCGGACTTAAATTAGTAACTTGGATAAATTACTATTTTAAGTGGTATTTGTGAAATGAAAAGAAAATGAAATGGTTCTAACAAAATACTACATAAAACTAAATAAATGCAAGACAAAAAGTTGAATAAAATGACAGCAAATCAATTAAAAAAATAAGAAAAAAATCGGTAAAATCTAAGAGTCATCAAAACGTGACTATTTTTTACATCCGATAAAAATTTTAAAAATTGAAATAAACGTAAAGGTCAAAAATAAAAAGGGTCAAGGAGGAAAAGTGGATAATCACTTTTCCTGGTTTCTTTATTTATTTTCTAAGTTTAATATCGTCGGCCGAATTTCTTTCAATCCCATTTTGACTTACTTACTTCCATAGTGGAAAATAAATCATACTTAAGATTGTGAGAAGCTACCGAGTCCGGAAAATTTCAATTTTTATATTTAATATGGGGTCCTTAATTACTATTTTGGGGGGTCCATTATTATTCATTTTTCGTTATCTCCTTTAGTTTGCCGGAAAAAGTGTCATTTTTGGCGGTAACTTTTACGCACCTACAAACTAACAGGAATCTGTGTGCCAAATTTCAAGTCTCTAGGTTTAGCCATCGTGTAGCTACGTTGGTTATCAGTCAGGTCTGTAAACGAAAGCTTTGCATTTTATAAGTATATATTATATAATATTACATTGATTGACATGGTTCTGGTAGTCAATTATTTGCTTTGAAGTAAAGATGTATGATGACAATTAAAAATTTAGGCAGCATACAACAACTTATCTAGAAATGTAGTCTCATACATCTGGCTACCTTTGGACACGATAATGCCACTAAGTTATAACTACATTTTGATTCGTAAGAGAAACATAACACCATGCAAACCGGGGAGTTTTATAAAACCAAATTACTGAGCAATTAACGATGAGAGAAACCGAACTCTAATATCATAAGTTTTAACTACACTTTGATACGAAAGAGAAACATAACACCATACAAACCGGGGAGTTTTATAAAACCACTGGTTTATACCAAGCAGTTAACGATGAGTTGTCACTCGGACTACAAATTAGCGAAGTGGCCACTCACACTTGTAAAATTTCTGTTTTTATTTTATAATAAAATACTTTTTTTAAAATTTTAAAATACAAATCAGACACTCAAAGTCTTATTGACCACTCCAACTCGCACTCAAAGTGGAGTTTTAAAATATGGCCGCTAATCTCATAGTTTGATGTTCTTTTTACCAATTTATTGGCTTACCTGTGTATTCATAAAAATTACCATTATGTTTTTCATTTAAATTTTGTATAAATTCAACAATGCCAGTAGTTGCAGTATCTATATCCAAGGGCGCATTAGGTCCACCCATATCTGTTTTTACCCATCCGGGGTGCATTGCCACTGTTAATATCTTGTCTTCTTTAATATCAAAACTCAAAGATCTTGTAGCAGCATTTAAAGCGGCCTATAATAGAAAAAAAATATAATATACTGCCTGATGCCCACAACTTCGTACGGTTTTGGGAAGTTCATAGCTTTTTTTTATTTTTTGATATCTCTCACCGTTTGGGCTATGTATTTTCACCACTAAAAAGTGTCATTTTTGGCAATAATTTACAGCTCCAAATTTTAAGTCTTTCGTATTAGCCATCGTCGTGTCACGTTGATTATGAGTGAGTCAGTATATTACGTTTTATAAGCATAGATAAATGTGAATTTCAAGTTAACCTTAACCCCTCTGGTTTTAAAATAATAATAACTCTCCACTTTACGAATAATATCGAACTATAATAAGTCTTGTCTTGTCGTACTATTATTGTTCTATCTCCGTGCCCGAACAACCCCCGAACCAAAAGTTAGTGTTCTTAACAACTCGTTAAGAACACTAACTTTTGATTCGGAGGTTGTGGGTTTGAATCCCATCCGGAACGATCAATTTTTGATCGAATTTTCTCGTTTCCCAAATGGCATGGCTGTAAGTAACGCAAAAGCAGTTCGGGGCACAACTTTTATTTAAACAAGCCTCAGTAGCTCAATTGGTAACAGTGGCGGATTTGTAAACAGGAGGCTGTTGGTTCGAATATAACCCCACCCCCGCCGACTGGTCACAATAGATCTAGATAAAGGTCGCAGTGATAATTGCAGTCTCAATTGAGACCTGCAACTAGCTTAATAGTAATACATGTTCTAAGAGAACTTAGAATATAAAAGAACTATACTTTGTGTCTTACCATACTATTGTTCCACTAGGGCTTATGTATAAAACCGAACTATACTTCGTGACTTACCGTACTATTGTATCACGCGAACTTACGAATACAGCCGATTTATACTTCGTGTCTTAACATACTGTTGTTCCACGAGTTCTTACGAATAAAACCTATAATTCGTGTCTTACCTTACTAACTCTGTAAGGATAGAATCCACCTTGTTTATTATCTGCTATCGATCCAAGTATTGAACTAACATTTACTATTGCCGCACGAGAACTACCGAGTGGTGCCGAAGCATTTACTTGAGATGAAGTTTTCAACAAGGGCAGCAAAGTCTGGAATTGTAGAGATTATAAAGTTATCTAAATAATTTTAAATTCACAATTTAGACATAGGGCGATTGATTTTTTTTACCTTGAGAAAAAATCTTTCGTTAGGCTTGTATAACAAAAGGGATAATGAAAATATTTTTTAATTGTAAAAAAGAGTGATTTTTTTAGGTTCTCACGACATGGTTTTGATAATTCTTTTATATAGAGAAAAAAGAAGAAAACGCTTCATAGTATGAGTGTAATCCAGCCATCATACTTCGTAGCATCTGCTGTATTTTGAAAGCTTTTCTTCATTTTAACTTTGTTCAGGCTTCAGGCAAAAAAAAATTATACTTTAACCAAACATGCCGCAATCGGGAGTACTCCGTAAACGTTGATTAATCAACAGCTATTCAAAATAAAATTATTTCTTAGTCTCAAATAACAGTCTTCCAAAGATCCCCTTCCTAATTATTGTAGAAGAAAAAGAATCTGTGAAACTGGACACGAAAATAATGACTAACGAAATTAATATTGTAGGTTTAAAAAAATGTTTGCTTTACAAACGGGTTTTGCGACAAAGCTAGTCTCCCATTTGTCTGGTAAAACACTAAATCGGTGAGTTCGAGAGAGGTTGTTTTTTATGGCTCCCCTTATAATGTTTTTATCATTTCTGGAAAATAGTTGAAAAAAAATCAGATGTCCCTTAGCTGGAACTGTGATGGTACGAGGTCTGGCCATTAAATAACGAGACTTGTTAAGAAAAATGGTTTTATTATAAAAAATCTACATTAGAATGCTCCTCTTCAATATACTCCCCTCCCCTCGCCACATACCTTTCCATACGTTTTTTTTCCATTGATCGAAGCATTGCTGGAAGTCTTTTTTTGGCGAGGGCCTTTAGGAGCTCTGCCGTTTTGGGCTTTACCGCTTCCATCGATTCAAATCGGGTCTCTTTCAAAGCAAATTTTATCTTCGAAAACAAAAAAAAGAAGCTCGGCGACAAATCTGGCGAATACGGCGCGTGTTCGAGCGTCGGAGTGCGTTTATCAGCCAAATACCGCTTCACAGATAGCGCATTATGGGCAGGTGCGTTGTCCTGGTGCAAAATCCATGAGTTTTTCTACTAAAACTCGAGCCGTTTCTTACGAACTCGTTCTCGCAGTGTTGCCAAAACTGACAAATAGTAAGTCTGGTTGACAGTCTAACCCTCTGGAACACATTGAGTCATCCCGATACCGTTAATGTCGAAAAAAAAAAACGATCAACATTGCCTTGAATTTTGATTTGAGGCGACCTGGAGGCTGGTCATCTTCAGTGCTCTTTCGGCCCTCACTGAAGTGCTTACACCACTCAAAAACACGCTTACGAGATAGAAAATTGTCCCCATAGCAACAATTTATAGCACTCAGTTGGAGTTTTTTTCGATCTAACGAGAAATTTGAGATTGATACGTTGCTCCTGTTTTTTGTCACACATGGTTTTCGGCAGAAGAAAAAAACACGTTCGTTTCAAACCGCTACTGCACAAATACTATAATAGTGACGAAAACGTGTTTTGGTACGTGAATAGAGAAGATTTCCAGATACCCAACGCACTACTCATTTTTTCCCCACCCCTCTAAGGCGCCCTCTAGGCGCGCAGTCTTGTTATTTAATAGCCAGACCTCGTATGATTTACAGGTCGTCCCGGTAGATAGAAAAAGCAATCGTTGGGAGGGGTTAGGATAATCCACTGTAATTTTGACTGATGATGTAGTAGCAGGGCGTTCATCTCAAAATGAACTGTTCAACCATTCCCAGATTCAGGTTTAAAAAAAATATATCCATGTGGTTACCGAAAAGTTTTTTTTGGCCTTTAGCAGGCAGGAACTATGATGGTAGACGTTCCACGTCGCCCTCAACCGCCCATTTTAGAATTTGGTTGTAGTTTTTTTTTCTTTCTTTGTTTTTATAACTAATGCCACTTTGGCCTACCTTTGTAAGTAATAATGGAGCTGTGACATTAACCAAAAAATGTTCAGTCATTTGCTCGGCCTTTAGTAATCCTATTCTTGTAAATTTTGATGAAATGCCAGCATTATTCACAAGAACATTGAGGCCATCAGTTTTTACAATGTCTGATATCTTCTTGAATAGTTCTTGATGTTTAGGAAAATCAGTAACATCTGAAAAAAAAGTCGGACTTTAATATGTAGGGTTCAGTAATCCGTACTGTCGACATAACACATTTCTTCTTCGTTGTTGTCTTTTTAGTTTTTATTGCTCTCGCAAGTGATGTACAAAATAAGTACTCGTCCTTGATAGTGCGATTGTTTTTTCAACCACTAAACCTTTTAACCCGAAAAAAATAAATTCAAAAATGTCTGAAGAAAAAAAACCTGTAGGTTTTCGCAATTAGGTAAGTACACATGGGTTATGAAACCAGTTGCGGACACAGAGGGGGGAGGTAGCGAAGTTCAGATTGGAAGAACGAGAAAAAAAAAGTTTTTTTTTTCTGTGAAAGCTAATTCAAGTGCTCGCATATAATTCAGTTGACTTCATTGAGGTCATTTACCGTAAGCTTATGTTTAATTTTTTTCTTTCATTATCTATCCATTCTACTGACCCCAATGCTGATATTCAATTTATCCCTCGATAGACTCCCTCAACTGAATACCTGTATCCGCCACTGTATGAAACCCTAAAATTTGAAAAGAAGAAAAAAACGTTTCTTACCGATTTCAAATACGTGTAGATTAGAATGTTTCTGTTCCAAACTGACAAGATCCTGAAATCAAATTTATATTTCTCATACTCTTTAAACCTAATATTTCTACAAATAGGTTGCGTCCGCTTCGTTTGGCGCCTTGAGCATGTCTCTATGATAATAGTATTCTTTGATTTCTCTAGCAAAATGGGAAAATTGGCCGCAACTCGAAAAATGTGTGACAGTTTTAAATACTCGTAATTTTTTCTGGGGCATCAAACTATAGTTTTGCTCAATTCCCATCGATTTTTTTTCTAACCGCTTTGTCTAAATACCTAGTTAATATTTTCTAAATTTTATTTTACCTGATCTCGGATTCGAACTTGGAACTGTGAAATGGCTAGTCATAATTTTGCAAAATAGCATGAAAATCCGTTAAGTACTTTTTGACTTTATAGCGAACAGACGCGGCGTGAGACTCCGTTTTATAATATAATTATGTAAGGATTATACCCAACACCTATGTAGACAGGCACCTTTAAACGTAAATTATATATTTTTATGGGGGGGGGATTTTCGTGGTCGATTTCAAAGGTTGAATGAATATTTTGAATTTGAGGACCCTGAAGGCGCCCATTTATTTTAACATTTATGAAAAAAAAAATATATATATATATACCTACTTCAGTTATGTCCGTTTCATTTTTTGTCGTGTGCGACAAAGAATCGTTCATAATTAATCAGTCATCTTACACAGTCAATGTATATAAGTAAGTCGATGTAAGAAGATGGGTGCTCTCGGACAGCCACTTACTTACCTATCATATCGCATAGGTAGGTATCACACATTGTTTTTATAAGCAAGGAAGAAACAAATATACTGGTTCTTATAGCAGTGTGCTAATTGCTCGATCTGCGGATTCCCATAAGAACATGTGTATCTCTTTTTCCTTGCTTATATAAACAATGTGTGATATGCTAAATGATAGGTAAGTTAGCGGCTGTCCTAGAGCAAGAGCACCCTAATGGAACAATGGAAGTTATTTCACGGGAAAAAGAACGTCTTTGATGTTTATTATATCGTCCACTACAAAATAATGGTGAAACTCGTACTTGCCAAAGTCTGCACCGTGTAAACGATTCTTTGTATCGAATTGTAGGGGAAGNCCTCAATATGCTAAATGATAGGTAAGTTGGCGGCTGTCCTAGAGCAAGAGCACCCTAATGGAACAATGGAAGTTATTTCACGGGAAAAAGAACGTCTTTGATGTTTATTATATCGTCCACTACAAAATAATGGTGAAACTCGTACTTGCCAAAGTCTGCACCGTGTAAACGATTCTTTGTATCGAATTGTAGGGGAAGTGATTCACCAAGTCCTGATCGATGTGAAGTTGACTTCATAAAAAATATCTTTTCACTTTTTACAGCCGGAGAGAAACATTCCCGAGCAAAGAAAGAACATTTAATTTGAACTTTTTATTTAGTTTTAATTAAATAAAACCTTTTAAAATGGCACCCATATGTAAGTAAAACGAATATTTTACATTATTTAATTATAATATAATCATTTACCTTTGCTTTATCCTTATTACGACATGTTGCAAAAATAAACTTCGGATTATTTTCCACTTGAGCAACAAGTTTCTGAACAATTCCTAATCCTAAACCTCTATTACATCCTGTTATTAATATAGATTTCATTGTTTCTAAATATATAAGTTTTTGAAGAAATATGAAAAGAATTAAATTAAATATTGAAGAAGTAGACCACAAAGGTAAGGAACAAAAGAAAAAATTGTAACAATTAAAAATGGCTGAGTTGTTGTTATGTAAACACTGTAAACAATTGTAAGCCGACTTCTCACTTCCTGAGTGATAAAGAACGATGATAGTTTTCAATCACTCTCCAATTTCATAGAGATTACATAATATTTTTAAAGTGTAGTTAATTGTTTTAATAAATTTAATGAGGTAGTGAAAATATTAAATACTGTTCTTTACACATGTGTTTGCTTCAAATGAATCATGATAATAATTATTCGATATAAATGATAAACCGCTAAAAGGGTTACCTAATCTCCAAATTATTTTACGATTTTAAATTGTAAACAATAGATTAAAGGTGTTATTCACAGGTCTTGTAATTGTTAATTATATTACTCTACCCGGTAGATTAGAAATTCTCATCATCTAATTATTCAAATTGATCGAACAAAGTGAGACCATGTTTTAGCACCATGATTTTACTTCAGATGTCTGTTTGTTCCTCGATAACTCAATTTCGACCATCATCCTGCAAGTTTCGATTCATATTTTACATCAACATGTATACAACTTGCTGTTTGCCTTTGCTTCGGTACGGTTACGAAATTTAACAACAATTTAGAGATTGCGACAAGAAGGGAATTAAAAGAAATAAACGAAAATTTCTAAACCATCAAAAAGATATACAAACATAGTTTATGAGATAATTTAGCGAATAATTTCCTATAAAAAAAAAACTGTAGACCTCACTGGAACTATTGACCGCCATTGGGCCCCGGGTAAATCAATCACCAATTCTATGAATGTAATGAATGCCCATATGTTTTCTAATTGTATTGTATTTGAAATTAATCTATGTACGTAGTCTATTCAAAAAATACACGGACTGAGGTCATAAAAAAAATCTATATATATAAAAGTGAATCTACTTTATTTGAAAGATACATCAAAAAGATATACAACAAAGTTTACCAAATTCTGTTTGTTCTAGGTCTCCTTCATACTCTCCTCAACGCACAAACTTATCCTAACGGAGTTTCCAGTTGTTGAAACAGTCCTGGTACGCTTCTTTTGAGATGGCTTTCAGCTCCTTCGTCGCATTTGCCTTAATCTCCGCAGTCGTGTCAAACCTTATTCCTTTGAGGTTTTTTTCAGTTTTGGAAATAAGATAAAGTCACGGAGAAAGGTCCTGAGTAAGGGAGATGGGCAGAACAGTTATGGAGGGTAAATTAAACGTCTAAATGACGCCGTCTGACGCAAAAGGTCAGAAAAGTGACAACTGATTTTTCCAGCACTCATAACTCGTGAGTTTTTGGCTAATCACCTCGATTACTGTTCTTCCCCATCCCCCATGCTCACCTGACTTTGCTACTTGTGACTTTTTCTTATTCCCAAAACTGAAAAAAAAAACTCGAAGAAGGTTTGAGACGATTTCGGAGATTAAGGCAAATGCGACGAAGGAGCTGAAAGCCACAAAAAAGCGTACCAGGACTGTTTCAACAAGTAGAAACACCGTGGGTATAAGTGTGTGCGTTGGGAAGGAGAGTACTTGGATACCCAGACCTAAACTTCCAAATAGATTTTTTTTATGACCTCAGTCCGCGTATTTTTTGAATAGACCTCGTATATAAAAAGAACAAGTTTCGTCAAAATCGGACAAACGTTCGACAGTTGATGTGGAATGAACAGTCAGATAAAAGGACGTGGAGTTAACGCAAGATCCCCCTTGTTCGATCAATAAAATTTCAAACGTCGAACTTTATGTATTATTTGGATACATAAAGAAAATAAAAGTCTTTTTATAAAGACTTTTATAAAAAAAATTACTATCTTCTGGACTGTGAAATATCTCCCAAGTCATGGCTACTTCTTGACACCCTAATACCCTATATAAAGACATTAACTGATATCAGCAGACTGTACTACCTGTTATGCAAACCACGTGTGATGGTCAGTCAGTGTTTTAGCAACCAACTTGGTAGCATCGACTTGTCGTTGTTTCCCTCTGGTAACAGACAGCAAACTTGAAAATGTTTTTTATTTTTTAGATTGAGATCAAATCAGTTTCTGACGTTGAAAAGTTCAACAAATACCAAAGTCGATCGTAATTGAACATTCGACATTCAATTAATGGCTAAAGGAATGATGTTATCTGATTCTATATACAAACTCATATCTTTTTGTAATTATTTTTTATTGTTATTATTTAGTTAAAATTATTTTTCAATTTTTTCCTGGGAATGTGCAATGAAAAATTCTCTAGCTTGTGTATTGCAAAATAATTATTATCTAACCCCCCCCCCCCCCNCCCCCCCCCCACTCAGTAAGTTTCGGAGATATCATGATAAGTCAGTTAATAATTGCAAAAAAAATATTTCAATCAATCAATAGTGGCACGAATGGTGGCCCCAAATGAGTGAGATTGTATCTTTAAATAATTTGTTGTTCGCTGCTAAAGATTTTAGAACCATGTCAATGAGCTGTGATATAATCACATCAGTAACACAAACATGTTAATATTGCAGCGTTGCTTTTTGTATTATTTTACACCATCAGCTCAGGTCAAGTCGGACCGTGAGGATGTCCTCACAATCTCAAGTATGATTTATTTTTCATAATGAAAGTTAGTGAATCATAATGGATTAGAAGAAATTACGCCTTCATATACTATGGCCTAATGATGATAAAAACTCTAAATTTGGGTTTATTATTTGAATGACCAAAAAAAAAAAAAAAAAAATACCCTCTCTCAAAAAGTTTGATATTTTACATTACAAAATTAAATTTTATGTGTCAATAAAAAATATCCATTCGTCCGCTGGTGCCTCCACCGCCAAGTCAAATCAATTTGACTTAGTTTTCGAGATAATTTTTAGTTTTGCCTGCTCCGAGTAACATGAAGTTTTAGGCACGCCCATTTTGAAATATTTGGTCATAAATGTGTTAATATTAGTGAAACATCAAGGTTTATGCACAAATATTTGCAAATAAGCGTGTCGTAATGTTACACATGTTAGATATCTCTTACTAAGAGCACGCCAAGGAAAAAAATATCTCAAAAACTATACCCATGTCAAATCGAAAAAGAAATATGCAAAAAAGATTTCAATTTTAATACAAACTCAATAGCACAATCAAAAATACAGGGTTCCATTAAAAAAAAAAAACGAAGCTGATCTTAAAATAACCTTGGAGAAAAAAAATCAACGTCACCATTAAATATGGGGGGGTTTGTACCGAACGTTTTCTTCCTATCTCTAACGATTTCCGTGATATTTGACTATGTCCTTTAAAATGACTCACCCTGTATATAGCGTTCCATTCTAATTTTAGGAACCCTATATATGTGACAAAAACAAGACTAGGTACATACCAAATGTCATCCGAATTGGTCAACGCTAAGTGGTAAAAAACAAACAGTTCACGGCACACAAACGGATTTTTATACCAAATTTCATCCAAATGGATTTTTAAGATTTTTTTATAACAAATTTCATCGAAATGAATTTTTTTTTATTTGAATTTTAGGTTCTACGTACCTTGAACGTAAAACATTAAAGTTTGAGGGTGTATTTTTTTCGTGACGATTCCAAGCGTTCTTTATTGAAAATAATAAACTAACACGCATGATAGACTGAGGATTTTTCATTGTATATTTTCAGGGTCTAAGTCTAAAAGTTCACCAGTTATTACAATTTAAAACCCATTAACAGTATTTCTCTTTAGACCAAATTTCTAAATATGGTTTTAAATTTATCATTGAAAATTTTACGACACTCTGTTCAAAGTTGTTTTTCGATATCTTCTTCAAATAGTTCGATTCCTATTCGACGCATCAGTCAGTCATCAAGACATTTAATATGTAAGTGAAAAAATATTTTCTTACACTCATGTTTTTTCTTATATAGGTATATTTTTTTAAAAAAAAGAGTTATGCCCTGGAATCGCTTTCACATTACCCTAGGGGTATTGAGACTAACGAAGTTACCAATTTTAAAAATCGATATTAAATTATTTTTCTTCCTTTTTGAGTTATTTGCATTGTTCATCTGTTTTATTGGTACATATGACCATATTAGTGCGATAAGGATTCCCTCAACAACTTGAACTGTAAATTTCAGTGTAAAATATTTTAGTTAGTTACCAAAAAATGTGTGAATCCCTACACTATAATTAGGTACACATAAGTAAAAAAAAAAAAAAAATTGAAGATAATCTTTTTTAATTCCGTTACACCTACAGGGTGCTAAACAGCCTGATTTTAACCTTCTGAAGAAAAATGACATTTGACTTTGTCAGTCTACGACATTGATGAAAATGTAAATGTTTACTTTTGATGATTTCAGTAGATGAGTAACTTTTTTTGGAACACGATAATTGAATTTTTATATCAAAGCTCCAAATCAAGGCCGTTATACCTACAGGGTGTAACAAAATAAAAGTTCAGACCCTTCTATAATGGAATGGTACCTAATTATTTTTTCAAAAAATGTATAGGCAAGTTATTCGATATTTTATTCCACCTTTTATATTTAAAAATAAAATTGGTACCATTCCATGTAAAATTATTGAGAAACTGAAACTTTTGTTTAAAAATCTGGTGTGAACATCTTTTGTTTAAAAATCTGGTGTGAACATCACACGACTTTCCTTATCTATGAAAAAAGAAAAAAGTATTGTAATGGGCTGAAATTTTCGATGTCGAGTTTTCAATGCCAAAACACGTTTTGAAGAATTGGAAGTCCCCAGAGCGGAAATCTATATATATAAAAGTGAATGTCTGTTTATTTATTTATTTATTTGTTTGTTCGTTCGTTCGCTTATAACTTACGAACTACAGCTCGGAATTGCACGAAACTTTGCACA
>CM022876.1:35557624-35616234 GCA_012654025.1 Pachypsylla venusta
CGCCCCCTGAATATAATATTTAATTTGTTCGTTAATTAATATAAATAGTAAAAGTACTCATATTCATATTTTTAATGATAATACTGAATAGTTATCCCTCCCAGTAGTGAAATTCATGATTTTTGCACAAATTTCAATCAAAATCTGGCCATGAATTTTCCTCTGGTTAATATTGAACAATTCAGTCATATATATTTACAACAGAAATAATGGACACTAAACCTTTTTGTTGAATCCACACAATTTTAATTAGAATTTTTCACTCAAGAGTATAACATAAAATTAAGTCACTATACATTTAAAAAATTAGAATCATTACACATTTTTTAAATCAACGACATCACAGGATTATTACGAGATAAACACAAGCTGTTTTGTAAAAATATGACAAACTAGATCATTGCTAATTTTGGTATTTATACTTCACCTAATCATGTAACTGTAAGCTTAACATACCAAATCACAAATATGTCCCTATTTTTCGCATAATCATATACACAAAAATGCACGTCTATATATGTATACATTCATATCCCGCTGAAAATAAAATTCCATTTTGATTTTGCCGCCCTAGGCGGTTGCCCAGTTCGCCTATATGGTACAGCCGGCTCTGAATCTAGTGTATTGAATGTGTCGAGCTTTTTACTAACAGATATGTTCTTATTGTGTTTCCAGATGTGGTCTTACGTTCGAAATGTTAGAATCTACCGTCGGTATTCATCCTACATTAGCTGAAGAATTCACTCGACTGACAATCACCAAACGATCTGGTGCCGATCCGACACCACAATCTTGTTGTAGTTAAAACTTTACTTCACAATCTTTGCTGCAGTCTCCAATGGTTATTCACTTCACTCACTCTTTTAAGTTATTTTTTTCGACGGTTCTATAGTGGTAGAACAATTTGGATACATTATCATATTTTACGCTTTAAAGCTGCGTTTCCACTTAGCGACATGACCTGTTTCCACATGCCGCATGTATCTCACGACATTCCTTTCACAATCTACAATCTTCTTTTTTTTAATTTGGCTTAACGTCTCTTTAACATCTATTGGTCATTCGAGACGGAGGTTTTACCCTCCATTCGCTGGAAACTTGCAAACTGGCTACCGATATTGACCTCACCCAGCCTGGGTTGGGCCGGAAAAATAGCCAGCATCACGAGGCCGCGAATCTACGTGAACACCCACATAGTACAACCTCGCTGGACGTTGCTTAACTTCAGTGGTCGAATGGGAACTGGTGTATTCAACGTGCCATAGGGGCTGGCTAACTCTACAGTTTTGTTTATATTCTAGCAAGGTGAAGTCATACATTTTTTTCCTCCCGCTGTTATTTTTTTCCTTTCTTGTAAGTTGCAAAATGAGTGACGACGATTTTGTTGCAGCTGTAGCTTCAGTTGCTATTATAATTGATTTATCGAACTCAAAACGGCGTAGGAAACATATATACTGGGTTCGTCCAACTCTTCAAAATTGTGAAAGGTGTAGTTCAAGTGATTTAGTCAATGCTCGAAATAGCATTCTCACCCAATGTAGGAAATAAATCAAACAAAAAATGAAAAGTCGCGCGATACGTGTCCACTTGCAATGCTGGGCGCCATTTCTTTGATCCGGACTGACTTTCATCGGGTTTAAATCCTGAGGTCGCGCGACACGTTTACACTTCGCGATATTTGTCGCGCGACCAGTGTCGCTAAGTGGAAACGCAGCTTAATGTTGGGTTTGGGTTCTTTCATAATTACAGATTTCTATAATCTAGATGCTTTAGCATCCTATCACTCATTTATTATTTGAAAATTAAAGCTTATATTGTTTTCAGTTTTTTTTTTAATTCGCACTCGTTAAGGTCGTAAATCTTATTTGTAAAATAAGATATGTCTTTAGGCAAATATCAATGTGATGTTGATATTTGAACTTGATGGTGTACAATAATACTTAAAACAACTCTATATTGTGATAACTTTTTATAACTCCTTTCCTTGTTTAACTAATGTTATTATATTGTAGCGATTAAGTTAAACAAGGAAAGGAGTTGATCAGTTTTCCAAACACAAGATGTATGGAAAACTGATCAACTCCTTTCCTTGTTTAACTGATGTTATTATATTGTAGCGATTAACCTAAATAGTTTTGGGACCCCATGACAATTATTAGCCTCAATACACAAGATGTATGGAAAACTCGTCCGAAATTAAAAGAAAAAAATATTTTTAAAATATTGTATTTTTTATTGTTTTTTTTTGTTCGTGTTTTTTTTTCCTTTTTAAAAAATAAATATAATAAACATTTTTCATTTAATATTTACACAAATGTACACAAAAATAAAATTTTAAAACTAAAAATACAAAACAAAAAAATTATATGCACCTTGTTCAGTAAAAGGTAAAATTGCACCCTGTTATGTGAATTGCCTCCTAAGGAGATACATAATTGTAACCTGTATTATTATACAAAAAGAGGCTAAAATAAAAATAATAATTATTAAAATAATAATTATTCTGAACAAGCCTGACACCGATCGAGATGATAAAATTTAATAAAGTCGTCACATTTTTGAATTTATAAAAAATTTAAAGTGGCTTTCAAAAAAATAAATTAATAAAAAAAGGAAAATTGCTTTGTTTTATTTCTCTTCTTAGTATACATTTTTAGAGAGAGAAAAATAAAAAGAATACGGAGGGCAACAGAGAGAAAAACAAAAATAATGAGAGATAATGCGAAGAATAGGGGGAAAATGTGAAGAAAGAATAGAAGAAGAAAAAGAGGAAAGTCCTTTCGAGGAGGAGCTTTTTCTGACAAATTTAATTACTTAATTCGTGCTTTTGGTAATGATCTCGAACGTCGCGTCGCCTAGATTGATTTTGATTTACGAAATACGTCTCATAACCCATCCATTTATACTTCCTCAAATCTTTATTTCTTTGGAAAAAATATATATAAAAAAAATATATAATGTTGGCTAAAAAGAAATATTTTCAAATTTAAATTGGCAATATGGCCCTGGCCAGCAGTTTGTCAGACGCTGTTAACAACATTAAACTTAAACTGCATATTTTTATATCAGTGTATAAGTTTTTTCATGGTACCCTGTGTTCGCCACTTTTGAGCTAAAATACGACTCAAAATTAACAAATTTAATTTCTGTAACAATATTTGTGACTTTTTTTAAAATAAATTTCTGTTCCTCGATGAACTCATAGACCTTAAAAGAGGAACTCAAATTCTTGGCTCTGAATGCCGAGTGCCACCAAAGCCTAGATAATAGAGTTCAATTTGGTCTAGTACATAAATTAAGAAAGTAGTTAAAAATAAAATTCACAATGTCGCATAACAATAGGAACGTAAAAATTTGATCTAATAGGGCGATAAAGTGTAGTACACATTTTTTCCACTAGAAAATAAGTCCATTTAAAAAAAAAATCGAGAATAAGCAAAATAGAGAGGAAATTTCTATTTTAACAGGAGATTTTCTGTTTTACATTTTAATTTCAGTTTTTGGCGTTTATTTTAATAATTCTTGAAAAATTTGAATTAAGGAGTGGTTTAATTTTTTTACGAAGTTTAAAAATAAAAAACACGATTCATGTTACAGAAATACATATATGCTTCATATAGCACCGTACTTTGCGCTCCAAGATTTCAAAATCATCAATTTTAAAGCTATTTTGTATTAATCTGCAGAGTTGGTGCTGACTCATCTATTACACAGTCATGTCACCCCGTCTAAGGCAATCATCAGCATTCTGATTTAGCGTCTTCCCCCACTTACATCTGGGTATCTTCTACTGTATTCTTTGGCAACTCTTTGAGTTATTTGTAGACTTGGTGCTGACTCATCTATTACACATGTTACCCCGTTTTAGGCTATCATCAGCATTCAGACTTATCGTCTTCCTCTACTAACATCTGGGTATCTTTTCCTGTATCTTCTTTGGCAGGTTCCAACTCTCTATGTTTCACCTGCAGGCTTGGTGCTGATGTATGTATAATACTTGATGGAGCCAAAATGGCACTCATAGGTTCTTGCATTTTAATATCGGCGGGAACTTCGTAAATGCCCGTACTATCACCACCACCTCCTCCCAAAGCGTCATACATAGGATTTGAAAAATCACGATTTTTACTACTAATGTCAGCCATACTGTATTCGACGTCCAACGGATCCTGTAAAAACAACAAACAACAGAATCTTTTTAAGTTCTGAGGACTATAGACCTCACTATAATAATGGGTCGAAATGAAACACCTCAATAGAACCCAAAAACAAATCAGCTAATTCCATAAAAGTAATGAATGCTCATACTAGGTTTCATTAAATAATAATCAGAGTTATTGTGGAACGGGCAAGCTAACAGATGTTTAAAACTAGACCTCACTTCGTTCAGTCACTCGTCAGTGGCATCATCAGTTTAAAATTGTTTCCCAAAGTGCTTAAAAAGAAGCTGGTTGAGTCACTGGTCTTCCCCTTTTTTGATTACTGTGATATAGTTTATCACTCCATGAATGTGGAACAAAAGCAAAACCTGTAAGCGGCGCAAAATGCCTGTGCACGGTTTGTCTGTAATTTAAAACGGACGGATGGTGTTTCACAATCATTCGTGACGTTCGGCTGGATGCGACTTGAGTCAAGAAGGGACCTGCACATTCTTTTATTGTTCTACAAAATATTGTGTTCTCGAGCGCCGCCTTATTTGCGGGAAATATTTGAATTTCTGTCAAATATAAATTCATACAACACAGGAGCCCATGGTGCGGGTATGATGGAAGTATCTTTCACCAATCACTTAGTTACGCGCGGTCTCTGCACCTTAGTGCCGTGCGCTGCCTACCAATGTAAAAAATGTAGAAAAAATCGCGGGCTTTAAGGCACTAGTTGTGGAATTAATTACGAATTGATGGTTCATTGTGCCATCAATGTTCGGTGGTTAAATGAAGCCATAAAAAAAAAAAAAAAATGTGATGTCCGGCAAACGCGAAATAGACATCGTAATCGATGGGTCTCCTAGGGGAAACTCTGATGTCATCACCACTAATAGACATCGTAATCGATGGGTCCCCTAGGGGAAAATATGATGTCATCACCACTATTAGATATCGTAATTGATGGGTCTCCTAGGGGAAACTCTGATGTCATAACCACTAATAGGCATCGTAATTGATGGGTCTCCTAGGGGAAAATCTGATGTCATCACCACTAATAGACATCGTAATTGATGGGTCTCCTAGGGGAAACTCTGATGTCATCACCACTAATAGACATCGTAATTGATGGGTCTCCTAGGGGAAAATCTGATGTCATCACCACTAATAGACATCGTAATCGATGGGTCTCCTAGGGGAAAATCTGATGTCATCACCACTAATAGACATCGTAATCGATGGGTCTCCTGGGGGAAAATCTGATGTCATCACCACTAATAGACATCGTAATCGATGGGTCTCCTAGGGGAAACTCTGATGTCATCACCACTAAAACACGAAGGTTGATTATTTACGATTTAATGTTAGTAGAATTCAAAAATTGAATAAAAAAACATGTCTGTACGTCGTAAGGACACTCTTGCCACTTAGCGTTGAACGATTTTCATTAAATTTGATATGCAGTAGGTCCATTTGGGGTCTTTCTTCTTTGGCTTAACGTTCCTTTAACATCTATTGACTATTAGAAACGGGGGTGTTAACCTCCATTCGCTAGAAACTTACAAACCAGCTACCCACCTTAACCTCACCCATCCTGGGTTGGGAATAGGGTGCAAACCTACCTGGTCACCCAACAAGAAAAAAAGGGTTGCGTGGAAGAGAATTCCTCAGGAATTAACCCCGCCATTTGAAATAACTTTTTCTCTCTCTTTTCTTTCTTTCCTTTTTTTCTCAGTCTTTCTGACCTTTTCTTTCTATGTCTGAGTTCATGTTTGAAGTTAATTCAATAAAGTGTAAAAAAAAAACTCGGTAATTTAACGGAAACTGGTGAATTCAACGTGCCATAGACGCTGGCTCATTGGGGTTCCAAATGTTCACCGAAACCTTCCGGTCAACCTTATGTGGCAAGAGTACCGCTAACGGCGTCGAATTGTTATTCGATATTTATACGTATCTTGAAATGTAAAATATCAAATTTGGAGGGAAAGATTTTCTTCTGTTGATAAATTCCAAAGGTTCATTATCTTTATATATAAAAGGCAATGTCCTGAGTGACTGATCAACGTAGAGCCGAAACTATTAATGCTACAGACTTGAAATTTGGCAGGGACCTTCGTTGCACCATCTATGAAAGGATTTTGCAAAATTTTAATTTTAAGGGGTAGAAATCGCGTAAAGTAAACAATTCCCATAAGAAATACATTGGAGCGAGAGAGATAGCATGATACATCGTCTAATATACGCGGGCGAAGCCCCGATCGGGGGATGCTAGTTGAAAATAAGAATCCAAAATACTTACGCCAAGACTTGCTCCATTATTAAACGCTGGAGCTCCAAACTCTACGTTGGTCCCTTGTCTAAATGATACACTTTGTGTTGACAAAGCACTGGCCATTGTCTTGCCGAACGGCCTTCTCCTCCATACAAAGTAAACAGTACCCGCTACAACAGCTAACAAAATAATAAGGGTAGGGATGTACAGAATTGATCTGCCCAGAGAGATTGAGTGACTCGACCCGATGTAGCTCTCACAGTAGGAACCTGACAAATGAAAATAAAAAAGAATTTCATATTGTATAAATTATCCTTGTAGTTCCTTAAATTGAACTCCTTCAGGGGCGGACTTAAAGGGGGGTGGCCGCCCCCCTTGACAAGATGGAGTGTGAATATTTATACAGTAATCTTCCACTAAATAATATATTTTTCTCATTTTGATTTTATAAATACAATCTGAATGATTTTATAAATTCAAATAAAATATTCCAGATATATAACGTCATAACAACGCCCCGCATTCCCCTCGTCAATGGTCTATCTGGTTTACATCAGCTGGTCCAAGAACAAGGTTTATTTTACATCTTACAAACTGTTCAGGGACAGTAAAAATGCCGCTAAGAGGGCTTTATTTCCAGCCACTAACTACATGCCCACAGCGCCGGCTAGGCACGTCGGCAATTTCACAATGTACGTAAAGCTCATCTCACGTTAACTTGAATTTTTTTTATAATTTCCATTGACAAATTGCATGATGTTGTTATAGTTTCAGTTGCTTAGGTATGAAACAACATTGCAGATTTAGAGAGCAGATTTTTACTTTTTAACCCTATTTATTCAGAATTTTCCCGGCAGGCCCCCCTCGACCCCCTGTACCTGGGGGGTATTTCATACATACCCTCCAAAAGTGCTTCACCGCCCATCCCCAGGATAAAGCCTTAAAATCCGCACCTGAACTTCTTGTAGTTCCGCGCAGTCCCTTCTAAAGGACGACCGAGTTTACATAAACCTCAGTTCGTTCGGTCTGTTACAAACTTACCAGTAAAGTCTGGAGGGCAGTCACACTGCAACTCTCCAGCATCGTTCTCCTGACACATGCCTCCATTCCTACATTCACATATCCTTGGTAAAGGTCTAGGTCTCTCTACAGCAGCACTACAGGAAATTTCAGCAACGCCTGGTATTTTAGGAAGGGAGTTCTCTGGACACATACATTGATAGCCTCCAGGAATGATGAGACACAAATGACTGCAAGAATTGCGCAGACAAGGGTTGGGTATGCTGGTATTGTAGCGTTCTTTATGATACACTTTCACACCTATAAAATGAAAACAAACGTTATTGATGGTATCGATGTGGGTGACATTTTGTAATTGTAAATGTTTATTTCTTTGTGTTATTATGTGACAATATTATTGGACATCATATCATTACAAGGTATTCTCAACAATCACTCCAATATCACCAAGACTAAGCTACAATTTAAACAATTTCCTTATAATGCTACTACCTGTCGCTATTACCATAGCTTCTCAATTGTCTTCAGGATGCTGAGTTACCTAAAATTACAACCAGACCACGTAGAGAATTTGAAAAAACCTCTATCAAATTTTGGACCCGTCCAGGAATCGAACCCGGAACCTCCTTGGTGCAAACCGAGAGTGATGCGCACTGCCACGGAGACGTCTTGAGATTTTTCCAGTATTTAAGGAAAATGACCCGCACAGAAAGATAGGTAATGGGATTTCGGCCAAAGAAAATAGATACTTTAATCAAATAATAAAATTTTGGTACGGAACCCCATATGTCGACAATTGAAACACATAATGGCGTAAGTAACAAAAATTACATCTTAATATTATTTCATAAAACGACTTTTTCTAAAAACAGGCGTAAGTAAATATTAAGCGGCCATGCATTTGATCGCTTAAGAAACAAAAAAATCTGTAAGGAAGGGGTGAAACCCATTTTTTTCTTTTTAAATTATCACTTAGCCCATTGTGTTTTAATGGTCGATATGTATCAGACAGAGTGACAAAAAGATTTCATTTTCATCATGCGGGGTCTTCATACCAAATTTCATTAACACTATGATGGGACAAAAGTACTACTTTTTGGATTTTGAGGGTGGCATTATTTTTCGTGGTCGATTGCAAAGGTTCATTATTGAACCAGTCGTTGCAGTCTCATACAGGGGTGATCAAAGATAACCAGATACTTATCTTATTGTCTAGTATGCACGGAAAAACCAATACACATAATCACACGATAGCACGCAGAACGAGCAGGGACTCCCATGAGAACGTGGGTATTTGTTTTTCCTTGCATACAGAGGGTGAGTCATTTTAAAGGACATAGTCAAATATCTCGGAAACCGATAAAGATAGGAAGCAAACATTTGATACAACCCCCCTTATTTTTTGGGAGAAAATTTTCTCCACAGTTGTCTTCAAGGTTATTTTAAGATCGACTTCGTTTTTTTTTTAATGGAACCCTATATTTTAAATTGCTGTATTGAATTTTGTGCTAAAAAAGAAATGTTTTTTGGTTAATTTTTTTTTCGATTTGACCTAATGTTTTGGAGATAGTTTTTACCTTAACATGCTCTGAGTAAGAGATACCTAACATATGAAGTATTATCGACACGCCAATTTTAGTGAAACATCGAGGCTTTATGCACAAATATTTGCAAATAGGCGTGCCCAAATACTGCAAAGGTTAGATACTTCTTACTAAGAGCACGTCAAGGACAAAATTATCTCAAAAACTGTATTTCAAATCGAAAAAAAAAAATATATATATATATACAAAAAAGATTTCAATTTTTAATACAAAATTCAATACCTCAATCAAAAATATAGGGTTCCATTAAAAAAAAAAAAAAAAAAAAAACTGACCTTGAAGCAAAAAATACTTCTTTTTTAATTCAAAGTTGACCTTGGAATAGCCCTGAACGCGATCTTAGAGAAAAAAATTAAAGGTCACGATTAAATTTTCCCCTCAAAAAACAAAAGGGGTTTGTATCGAACGTTTTCTTCCTATCTCTAACGATTTCCGAGATATTTGACTATGTCCTTTAAAATGACTCAACCTGTATGTTAAATATGTGTGATATGAAATAAAAAACTCAATGTAACGATAAATGTGTGTGTGCGTATGTATCACTAATTGTTTAGCCAAAACGGTAAGAGATATTGAGATATTGATGAGAATGGACCCCCCCCCCGAAACCATAGGCTAGAACCCCAGGAAAAATATCAGAATTCAAAAATGTTGAACCGTTTTCGAGTTACGGCCGATTTTTCGATTTTTGACCGAATTTAGCCGGTCATGATCCAATATCTTAAATTTTGTTGCGACAACATATCAACTCAAAGCGAGAAAGTTTTAGGTCGCCTTTTTAACCTTACTTTGGAACATAGTTCGCAAAAAACGGTCCAACCCTTTTCGAGTTATGACCGTTTTTCCGATTTTTGTAATGGGAATCATAGAATACTATTAGCTTCGGATTTTTGAAAGGGAAATCACAGAAATCTATTAGCACGGGAACGATCATGCCTCTAAGGCGCCAAACTATAGGCTGTAGCGAAGCACGGGCGAAACAGCTAGTATGAAATTAAATAACTAAGTATGCGCTTGACTGCGAGCACCGTTATGATTAAAACAATCCTTACTTGAAGGATTGACCAAGTCTCCAGCAATGACCACAGGTACTCCACGTCCAAATTTGTCTTGTTTGTAAAGAGACCCACTGTCACGTGCCAGCCAATAAAGATTACTTTCAAACACGTCAAGGGCTATCGGATGTTGTTGTTTGCCACTGAGACTCAAAATGGTTTGTCTGAAATAAAAGGTAATAGATGTGATAAACAATATAGCTTTTAATAGTACAAAATTCCATCCTGCTAATATTAATTTATAAAAATCTGTTTCTTTGTGTTATTATGTCACAGCTTTGGTGCTCACTGCAGCATTGTAGGATTTTAAATCTTTGAATAACATGTTAATTATAAGTGTTAAAAAATATTAACTATTAAATAAATTAAATTTAAACAAAACACCAAAAACACTATTTATTTTTAATTTATGAAGAAACTAGTTTTGAATCATTCGATTCAACATCAGTCTAGTCGAGTTTAAAGATGGAAGTTGACATCTTCCATTATCTGTCAACTTCCATCTTTAGACTCGATTAGACTGATGATGAATCGAATGATTCGAAACTAGTTTCCTTATAAATAGTGTTTTTGGTAAGTGTTTTGTTTACATTTAATTTATTTAATAGTTAATATTGTAGGATTTTCCCAATACCAATCATTACCAATTACTTTGATTTTTTTCTATTTTAAGCTACAATGCTGACACCATGTCGCTATGCGCATTTAACTCCATAGCTCCTCATTGTCCTCACGAGGCTGAGTGGGTCCCAAAAATATCCAAACCACAGTGACAAATTTTTGCCCCCGCCAGTATTCGAACCTGGGTCTCCCGAGTGCAAGACAACTGCAGTGATTACTGAGCCATGGGAGCTCTAATACTAATTTAAAAGTGTGTTTTTGGTTAATTCTTCTTTCACGGAGCAACGGAATGACGTAAATTTTGCATAGAGGTAGTTTATGGACCGATGAGATAGACTACTTTTATATCACACAAGAGATGAATCTCAGGCTCCTGACGAAGTAGGCGCCCAAGTTTATCAATATGGTAGATAACTATAATCCTCAGAGAAATCGGAGGAGTTCTTTCCAATAACTGCCAGAAACATTTATTTAATTCAAATCAAGGAGGGTAAAGAAGGCAAGAGTAGATTCGACAACTACAGAGTGCAGATTTGTGTCTCAAGTTATGTGAGTCATCGATTCAACTGTCCTGCAGACCAAATCATTCTGGAACCTGAATCCCTGTCGATAAATCCTGATGAGGATGAATATTCCTTAGTGTGGAAGTAAGATCAGCGTTGTGTCGTCTAAAACTTTAAGAAGGAAGTTGACAGAATCTGAGAGTATTTTGTAAAAACACTAGATAGAAGAGATATCCGATAAACTCATTAGAATTATTTTGTAAAAACGCTTAAACAAAAGGGATATCCGATAAAATCATTAGAATTATTTTATAAAAACACTTAAACAAAAGAGATATCCGATAAACTCATTAGAATTATTTTGTAAAAACACTAGACAAGAGAGATGTGTCGGATAAACTCATTAGAATTATTTTGTAAAAACACTAGACAAGAGAGATGTCGAATAAACTCATTAGAATTATTTTAAATCGCAAATCTTACCTGTTTCGGCCATCATAATGAATACTTTCGATTGTATTTAATTTAGCATCCACCCAGTAAAGCGTATGATCCATTCCATGATCCATGCTCAGGCCAGTAGGATGTCGGATTCCAGTGACCACTAAACTTCTCTTATGGGTACCATCCATCCAAGCAGTCTCTATTCTAGGAGAGCTACCCGCATCAGCCCAAAACATTCTACCTTTCTGAGGATCAAGGGCGACAGAAGTTGGCGACTCTAAATCTAAAATAGAAGAAAAAAAAGAGTTTAATGTTTGCGCCATGACCACTTGCATTGAAAATTGTAGAATAGGTAGCGTCAGCAATTAGCATAATTTATATCTCTATTGTCAAAACAATAATAGCGTCAGGAATCAGCATAATTTATAATATCTCTATTGTCAAAATAATAGTCAGCAATCGGCATAATTTATAATATCTCTATTGTTAAAACAATAATTAACAAGTCGTCATACCAGATCAATACAGAGCGATTTATCATATAAACGACGCGAAGCAGCGATTCAAGCATTTATTTATTAACTAAGTTTTTAATTCAGACAGCGTCTATGGCACGTTGAGTACACCAGTAACTGTTAGATCACTAAAGTTAAGCAACGCCCGGCGAGGTTGCGTCATGTTGGTGTCCACGTGGGTTCGCGCCCCCCGCCCCGTGATGCTGGCATTTTTCCGGCCCAACCCAGGCTGGGTGAGGTCAATGTGGGGAGCTGGTTTGTAAGTTTGCAGTGAATGGAGAGTAAAACCTCCGTCTTGAATGACCAATAGATGTCAAAGGGACGTTACGCCATTTTTTTTAAAAAAAAAAAACTTTTTAATTTCTCTATACATAGTGAAAGTGTAACGAAAACTAGTCTTAAATTTACCTATTAATTCACTGGCTGGCGCGCTTTGCTTGGCACCTTACTCGTAGATGCATGGCCGTTTCCGCAGTCAACTTCCATCCTTCGACTGGACTGATAATGAATCAAATGATTCGAAACTAGTTTCTTCATAAATAATTATAAATAGTGTTTTTGGTAAGTGTTTTGTTTTAATTTATTTTAAAAGTTAATAATCTATTCATCTATCTTCTATAATAATAAAACTCAAAGTAAAGATAGATCTATGTGTGCAAACAATAATATATCTCGTATATATAATTAATTGTTTTGCCAAAACGGTAAGAGATATCGAAAAATTGATGAGAATGGACACTCCAAAACCATACGCTGGCTAAATGTCGAACCGTTTCGATTTACGTCCGTTTTTTTTATATTTGTAAGGAAAATCGGACGTATTTCGAAAACAGATAAACATTTTTAAATTCTGATCATTTTTACGGGGTTTTCAGACCATGGTTTTTCGGGGGGGGGGGGGNNGGGGGGGGGGGGGGTCTAAACGCAAACATTTTATTGATATCTTTACCATTTTTGCTAGACCATTTACGAAAGCGACACATACATTCATACAACATCTTACATTGAATTTTAATATTATAAAAATGTATGCTTCCAGTTCATAGAATCCCAGAATAGAGAAGCCCCTTCAATTTTGAAATCAGTCGTTCAAAATTTAAGGAAGGTGTACGCTCATTCTGGGACAAGATGTATAATATATGACATCACCACTTCAACACTTACTTTCAGTGACCAAGGAACGTCGGTATCTTCCATCATTGTGTGCTACCATAAGACGACCTTTGGGTTTACTTCCAGATCGATCTGATACAGTCCAATAAATATTATGACCAATCCAGTCAACTGCGATCGATGATAATTTTCCAATCGATTTGATTCCTAAATCTTGACCAAAACCTAGAGAGAACAATTGAGAAATACAAGAAAAATATTAATCATTAGTGACATGATTAAATAATAAAATATGTTGGCAGCATTGCCGATAAATTTTCAAGTCTTAAGGTAACTTATCAGAAATGTTTGACGTTCAAACCAATGATGAAAGGTCATCAGCAAAATGCGAGTTTCTATAGATACTGTGAGAAGCAAGCGAGAGTTACCATACCAGGAAAGTGTACAGCTAAAGATAGTAGGCACAGAACAAGAGGTTGTGGCATAGGAAGGCAACGCCGACCCCAATTGGAAAAGGTGAAGTTAAAGAAGAAGAACAGACAGGCTAAATGTTGTGGCATGGTATAATTAAGGAAGGCAATGCCGACCCTAATTGGAAAAAGGTGAAGTTAGAGAAGAAGAACAGACAGGCTAAAGGTAGTGGCATGGTATAATTAAGGAAGGCAATGCCGACCCTAATTGGAAAGAGGTGAAGTTAAAGAAGAAGAACAGACAGGCTAAAGGTTGTGGCATGGTATAATTAAGGAAGGCAATGCCGACCCTAATTGGAAAAAGGTGAAGTTAGAGAAGAAGAACAGACAGGCTAAAGGTTGTGGCATGGTACAATTAAGGAAGGCAATGCCGACCCTATTTGGAAAAAGGTGAAGTTAAAGAAAAAGATAGTATAATTAATTCACCTACCGGCTTGTACTTGTCCTTTCTGTGCCTCTATCATATAAGATCTTCTAATATTTCTGTCGTATGAATCCACCCAGTATACTATTTCATCAATAGGGTCTATATCCACAGCTTCTATCCTTCGCTCGTCGGCAATGACATCTCGGAATCTTCTGTTGTGTGATTCATAAGCCCGAATTTCAGGACCATTCGAGTAAACAATTGAAAGCTGAAATCAAAAAAAAAAATATATTTAATACTTGAACTGCCTTTCAGATGAGATGACTCGTGTGATGATTTTAATAAATAGTTAAATAATTTGAACAATTTAAAAAGATAAAAATATATATTTTTAAAAAAACAAAAATTAAATAGTGGTGGTAAAACTAGACCTAATTTGGTTCATCTATACTTATAAAACGCAAAGCACAGTTGGTATACTGACTGATAATCAACGTAGCTCCACGATGGCCAAACGTTGAAACTTGGCACACAGGTCCCTTTTAGTATGTAAGGGCGTAGTAAGAAAGGAAAAAAAATAAAGTTCAAGTGGGAGCAAAAAATCGGAATTGAGAAGTACCACTTCGGGATGAGCGAGAAAGCTGAAATTTGATACAAAGGTGTTCCGAAGTACAACAAGTCATATCCTTGAATAAAATATTGAATTTCCTAACTAAGAGCGGTGCTCACTCTGGGGGGTCGGTCCCACCAAAAACCCCTAGTTAAGAAATATCACTTCCGGATGAGCGAGAAAGCTGAAATTTTAAACGAAGGTGTTCCGCGGTGCAAAAAGTCATATCTTTGAGTAAAATATTGAATTTTCTAAATAGGAGCCGTGTTCACTCTGGGGGTCGATTCCACCAAAAATCTAAAATTGAGAAGATTTAATTTCGCATTCTCGAGATTGTTGTTGAATTTTGTAACCGTAGCGAAGCACGGGAAAACAGCTAGTTCAAATATATAAGCAATTGGGAGCGATTGTTAACGTGTTCTCTGGGATAGCTCACCTTGTCGTCATTTGCCTTACAAACACCACTTAGTCCATCACTAAGTGTAAATCCATTACTAACGAGTTCTCTGGGATAACTCACCTTGTAGTCATTTGCCTTACAAACACCACTTAGTCCATCACTAAGTGTAAATTCATTACTAGCGTGTTCTCTGGGATAGTTCAACTTGTCGTCATTTGCCTTACAAACACCACTTAGTCCATCACTAAGTGTAAATCCATTACTAAAGCGTTCTCAGGGATAGCTCACCTTGTCGTCATTTGCCTTACAAACACCACTTAGTCCATCACTAAGTGTAAATCCATTGCTACAACTACAAGAATATGTTCCATTGAGATTGGTACAAATTTGTGAACAATGATGTATACCGGTGGCGCACTCGTCAACGTCCAAACACTTCTTGGCATTATTTTTATCGATGATGAAACCTTGATAACAAGTACAAAGATAGCCGGAAGTGACTTTCATGCCATCGGTAATGTTCATGCAATGATGTTCACATCCACCGGACGAGGTATCTGTAGCACAAACTTCGTTGAAATCTGAAGAGAAAAAATGAATTCAATATTACGAAAATAACCACAAGAACAACGATTTACTACGTTGGATACGCCAGTTGAGGCAGGGGCGGATCCACGGGGGGATCTGGGGGAGAGTTCCCCCCCCCCGAAAAAAGTTCTTGCAATAGGCAAATCGTATTAATATCTAATTTTCAATAATTTTTTCTGCATTACAACATCACGGTCGAGTTTAGTTAAAAATCTCTTTTCGCTTGTAGAATTGACCTTGCTGTTGGAATTTTATGAGATTTTTTTGACACATTATTACTAATAAATGCATTTTATTTCCTTAGTCCCCTCTTAAAATTTTACCCAGGATCCGCCCCTGAGTTGAGGCAACGTTGAAGTAAAGAAAGATTGGTCGTGATGTTTACTCCGATGGGAGCCCAACTGATGACACTACGCAACGTTGGTTTTATCAGGGTGCATTCAGTCTCGTGGGGATAACTGAGTAGCTGTTGTTGATTACCTTCTGACCCAACACAATAGTGCTCACAATGGCCTGTTTTACCCGCCAGGATGACGACCTGGAATGCATAGCATCAAAGGGACATCAAAGCTTGTGGGTAACCCCATATGATTATATTTCCACCCCTTTTCCAAATCGCAATCTAGGAATGGGAGGACTAGTTGGAACACCTCTATGACAAAAACAACAACAGGAAAATGACGAGGGAGGTTATGGGAACATTTTCATGGGGTAGGTGTCCAACCGAAATCTTGGAAGAGAGAAAAAAAATACATCACTTTACTTTAAGGTAGGACGACATATATTGTTTCATTATTTTCAACAAAGAATCTTTGGAACCGTCACGAAAAAAANGAAAAAACTACCCCCCCCCCCCTCAAAATTTGATAATTTACGTTTCAAGGTACGTAGAATTCAAAAAACGAAAAAAATCCGTTTTTCGCCTTACGCCGTGATGGGCACTTTTGCCATTAAGCGTTGGCCGATTTGGAAGAAATTTGGTATATAGGTCCATTTGCGGTCTAATGGTGCCCTAAAACTTTTAGTTACCGTCAAACATACATCCATACTTAATTGGACCTACATCGAAATGTCATCAAAATCGGTCAATGCTGAATGGCAAAATTGCAAGGGAGGGTAATTATTTTTTAGTTGGTAATTAGTAAAAGATAATATACTATTAAAAAAAGAAATTGGGGTTCAATTTTGGTATTGATAAAGTCAACGAAAAAATCGATTTATTTCTCATTGACAGTTTGTTCGTCAATTGAAATCTCGGAAATAGAACCCAAAGTGAAGAGCGACCCAAGAGATAAGCAAAGATTCTACTTACGACATCCAAGTTCATCAGATAAATCTCCACAATCATCGACATGATTACACAACGCAGCACGGTCTATACATTTATGATTGGAGCAAGTATACTGAGAATAGAGTTCACATGGTTTGTTACGCGTATGAATATGACACAAAGTTAAATTATTTTCATCTGATCCATCACCACAGTTATCGATTCCATCACAAAGTTGATAGTTTGCGATACAACGTCCGTTTTCACATTGGAATTTATGGAGTGAAGAACAGTTCATGTTAGCTGGAAGAACATAGTAAGCGGATTATTAGATACTAGCTGTTTCGCCCGTGCTTCGCTAAGATTCTTATATTGCTATCTTTGTTTTTCAAGGACAATAGATTTGGGAGGGGGGGGGGGAATTGGTTTGTGTCCACCCTGTATATTGCAATCTTTAAAAACCAAGATTTAAACATTTCGTCAGGCACCTTAGGGGCACGGCCATTCTATTTTTTTTTATTTTCTAAATTTTATTTTACCCGTTCCCGGTTTTAAATTCGTAACTCTGAAATGGCTGGCCATACCTTTGCAGAAAAAGCCCTAAAATAAGAACTAAAGGACCACCTAAAACTTTCTCGCTTTGAGTTGATATGTTGTGGCGATAAATCGTAAGACATCGGGCCGTGACTGTCCGATTTTGGTGAATAAATTATAAATTTGGCCGTAACTCGAAAACGGCTTGACATATTTTAGTTCCGATAATTTTCCTGGGGTCGTAGATCATGATTTGGGGGGGGGGCGCCATTCCTATCATTTTTTCGCTATCTGCTACCTTTTGGGCTGTGGTATTGTAACAGACAACCCCTCATACATAGGTACACACAAATTTCTGATTTATATATTAAGATGTTATACAGGGGGTGTCCCAGTAAACATCTCCTTTTACGGAACAAAAAGTGAAAATCAAGTTAATATACTTTACAAAATATTCGCGTAATATTTTGGGTAGTATTTAATTTCAGCCAGTTTATCTTTGAAGTATTCACAGCTCTTGTCTCATTTTCATTTCATTCCCCGAAACCGCTCTCGCATTACTTCAGTGCCACGGATTCTTATCTTACTATTGTGTTATTGTGTCACAACTTTGGCAGCTCACTGCAGAATTGTAGGTTTTTCCCAATACCCACAGATCATTATCAACTTCATTTGAATTTTTCAACTTGACCTACAATGCTGGCACTGAGTTGCTTTGCGCATTAAATGTATCTCCATAGTTATTCATTGTCCTCAGGAGGTGGGCGTCGAAACATTCAAACCACAGTGACAAATTATTGCCCTGGCGGAATTCGAACTCGGGTCTCCTACATGCAAGACTAGTACAGGGTTTACTGAGCCATGAGAGCTGGTTTAACTATTTCAAATGATTGTGAGAATGACAGCAGCATGAGAATCGCTACTCTTATTACAATGTTAAGTGGATCCCAAAGAATCGAACCACAGCTAAAAATGATTGCTACCGGGATTCGAACCCGTGTCTACTGCATTTAAGACTAGTACAGTGACCACTGAGCCATTGAAGCTGGTTCAACTCTTTCAACCGGCAAGGCTCCAAGCAGCGGGTGGAGCTTGTTAGTTGAGAGTAAGTCTTCATTGGCGATTAAAGGACTTCGTCAACTCCCAAAGAACAACAACTACTTACAGCAAAGTGAACTAGTTTCATCAGAGTTGTCTCCACAATCATCAGTTCCATCACAAAGTTCAGTTTGTTCCACACAAAGATGTGTATTAGTACATTGGAATTTATATTCTGGACAGTATCTTCCTCCAGGATAACGAGGTGGGCAGTTCATTTCATCACTCAAATCGCGACAGTCTCGATCACCATCACATCTGAAGTAGGCAGCTATGCAGTGGCCACTTGTACATTGGAAAGTACCATTCTGCAAACGATAATCAAACAATTAGCTCAATTGTTTTCCAGGTAACATTTAAAATTAAACCAAGAATCTGACACATGTTAAATTGATGTAAATCTTTTATTGTTGAATGGCAAGTTCTATGCACCAGAACGACCTGGAACGCATACCATCTCATTTCCAGCCATTGGTCATCAACACATTTTCGTTAACCTCATATCAACCTATTTCTACCGTTTTTATGAACCGGGATATAGAAATCGGGTTGATTTTAAGAGGAACTCTACAACAACAGCAAAAACCCGGTCGGAAAACCTAATAATATGGACATCTTTTTAATATGGACATCTTTTTAATATAGACATCTTTTTTTAGTATGAACATCTTTTTGATAAGATCCTTGACCCGGGGCTCAAAAGTTCCTTTTTTCCGCAGAGCCTATTTTACAATGAACTACAAGTTAANTATAGAAATCGGGTTGATTTTAAGAGGAACTCTACAACAACAGCAAAAACCCGGTCGGAAAACCTAATAATATGGACATCTTTTTAATATAGACATCTTTTTTTAGTATGAACATCTTTTTGATAAGATCCTTGGCCCGGGGCTCAAAAGTTCCTTTTTTTCGCAGAGCCTATTTTACAATGAACTACAAGTTAATATTACTACTCATGTACTTATATAGTTTTGATTCACAAATAAAAAGTATTACATGACTAGTAATATTGACTTGTAGTTTAGAGTGAAATGTACCTCTAGTGTGTACATTACCATTGGCAATAAGAACCATTACCTTGCATTGGAAGTCTCCACACTCCGCCTCGTCACTTCCGTCCGTACAATCTTCATCATGATCACACCGCCATTGTGCGGGAATACACTTCCCATTTTTACATTGAAACTCAGACTCGGAACATTGTCGGTACGCGCCAGCGCAAACTTCTTCAGTTTCGTCCGATTGATCCCCACAGTCATTTTCAAAATCACACATCCATCGTCTGAAAGGTAAAAAAAAATATTTTACATGATTTCTGTGGTCAGTTTCCGATGTCAGCCACATGTATGAGACTGCAACTCCAAATATGCTGTTTTTTAGCTGCTAGAAGTTTGTAATTGTCATCATACATCAATACTACTTCAGTGGCAACGTGGTTAAGCGGATTTTTCTCATTCGACTACAAAAAATAGAGCTCTAAGGGTTAGGATTAGCCACAGGTCCGATCACTGGACACTGTGGTCTAAGAAAACACCTACACACTATGCGCATCCACCAGAACCAGATCATGTGTAGACTCTGTGGGGGAGGATGGGGAGACTGCTTCTCACGTCATTTTTGACTGCAACTCCCTACTTGCATGGAGACTGAGCATGGGACAGCTACAACCCAGGCTCGACATCCATGAAAAACACCTAGCCGAAAGGCTGATTAAAATTGCGCAGATCTTAGGCCTTAGCTAGGAAACAGGCTACTCTCCAAGCACAAAAAGCCCACCAGAGGGTTAAGTTGCTAGGTAGTAGGTACCTACTTGTACTTTCCTAAATTAGATTTTACTACATACTTTGAAGAGTTGGGGACCCCGTAAAAATGATATGTTTTTTCAATTGTCAACGCAGAAATGTCGAAATATCTAGTGTAAGTTGTCAAAGCGCGGGGCCCGTAGCACGAGCTACAAGTGCTACTATTGTTAATCCGGCCCTGGGTGCAGGGGCTTATACAGCATTCGTATATTCACAAATATACGAATGGGTGGTAAGTTTTTTCAAAAATTTATGAACCGCCTGAATTTAGTAATGCTCTGGACGATATAAAATTGAAATCTCTGTGGCAGAGTGTGAATCGCACTTTGCTTGCACCAAGGGGGTTCCGGTGCCATTCCTGGACGAGTCAATTCATAGAGGATTTTTCAAATTTTCTACTTGGTCTGGTTGTGTTTGGGGCTAGCTCAGTCTCCTGAGGACAATTGAGTAACTATGATAATAGCGATAAGTGGTAGCATTATAAGGAAATTGTTAAAGTGTAGCTTAGGCTTTTGATATTGGAGTGATTGTTGGAATACCTTGTAAAGCTATATTGCCCACAAAAACTGTGACATAATAACACCAAGCAATATAGGTATTTAAATTACAAAAATGCCTCGGGCATTAACCTCGCCTAGAGGTAACCTTTCACTCAAGAAATATATATATAATCAAAATGTAAACTTACTTTGGTATGCACCGATTATTTTTACATTGTATTTCCGTTGTTTCATGACAAACTGGACAATTCTGAGGCAACTCATCACTACCATCTCTGCAGTCATCTTTGCCATCACAGAACAACCACTTTGGTATACATCTATAATTGGTTTTACCAGGACATCTCTCCCAACCTTTCGTACAATTCTTTTGTCGACACATGTAAGCTGGTTCATCTGAATCATCGCCACAATCATTATCAAAATCACACACCCAAAGTTTTGGTATACAATGGCCGTTACGACAAGAAAATTCGGTGTCCTTATCACATGGTCGATTATCTGAAAAAATCAATCATGTTTTCTTTTAGTTTATCTTCTCCCTACAAACTATAGGAAAGTAAAGTATTATAAGACCATCGGTGTCCTTATCACATGGTCGATTATCTAAAAAAATCAATGTTGGTTTCTTTTATCTTCTCCCTACGAACTATGGGAAAGTAAAATATTATAAGAGTATCGGTGTCCTTATCACATGGTCGATTATCTGAAAAAAATCAATGTTGTTTTCTTTTAGTTTATCTTCTCCCTATAAACTATAGGAAAGTAAAGTACTATAAGACCATCGGTGTCCTTATCACACGGTCGATTATCTGAAAAAAATCAATGTTGTTTTCTTTTAGTTTATCTTCTCCCTACAAACTATGGGAAAGTAAAGTATTATAAGAGTATCGGTGTCCTTATCACATGGTCGATTATCTGAAAAAATCAATGTTGTTTTCTTTTATCTTCTCCCTACAAACTATGGGAAAGTAAAGTATTATAAGAGTATCGGTGTCTCACATGGTCGATTATCTGAAAAAATCAATGTTGTTTTCTTTTATCTTCTCCCTACGAACTATGGGAAAGTAAAGTATTATAAGAGTACCGGTGTCCTTATCACATGGTCGATTATCTGAAAAAATCAATGTTGTTTTCTTTTATCTTCTCCCTACGAACTATGGGAAAGTAAAGTATTATGAGAGTATAGGATTATGCTTTATTTTTTCCAATAATAAAGCTTTGATATCGGCCACGAATTTTTTTTTGTCGTCGCACGAATTCACCACGGAAAATATTACGTCAACACAACCTTTGATATTTTACCTTTCAAAATACGTAAGTTTAAAAATCGTATGAAAAAATCTGTTTGTACACCGCGCCACTCCTCATAAGACGTGAACGGCTCTTTGGCCACTTCTAGGGAATCTAGAAGTGCCAAAACCAATGGGGATTCTAAAAATAGACAGTATGTGAGGAAATGATAAATGCTTTTTGTTTTACTATTTTCAATATTAAACCTTTGAAATCGTGACGAGATTTTCAAGAGAAATTTTAAAATTGTCGAACATAAAGTCAAGTAAGTGTTTGTTTTTTTTAATCATTTTCATTTCTTGTAATTAATCTATGTTATTATGGTTCAATCTACACACTATTTAAATTGGGGGGTCTAAAACCGAGAAGGAGTAAATGGCGTCCTCTTCAATTTTTTTTGAAAAAACTCGCTTTTTTATTGGCCGTCATAGATCCATTCTGGACGGTTGTACATACGCAACAGAGGCATGGCCGTAAAAACGTTTCCTAAACTCTATAATTGTGTTAAAATTGGTTTAAAAAATCAAAGGACGCCATATACTCCTCCCCGGTTTCAGAACCTTAAATTGGTCAAACTCTAGTGAAATTAATATCCCGCACAAATTCAGATCAACTAAGGACAAACATTCAGAAAAACTTACGACACATATTTGGGTCTTCGTCACTGGCATCTTTACAATCTGGTTCTCCGTCACACTTCCAACTATTTAGTATGCACCGACCGTTGGATTTACATTTAAATTCTAAGTCTGGACATGGCAGATTACAGTTTTTCTCATCTGATCCGTCACCACAATCATCGACACCATCACAGATACTTGCAGAAGGATTACAATTTCCATTGTCACATTGAAAAGAACCAGCCCGACAATGTCGAACTGGACATGACGCAGGCTCATCGCTCCCATCTCCACAGTCACGCTCTCCGTCACATCTAAAAAAAAAAAAAAAAAAAAAAAAAAAAAAAAAAAAAAAANAAAAAAATTGAAATGTTGAGCCTGTAACTTTGGAATCATTAGAAACTAGAAGAGACATCCAAGATCTAATGAATCTAATATACAGGGTGTCCATAAAGTCTCACCCCACCCCTCGTATCTCGAGAATGGCATGTTCTAACCTGTAATTCGTGAACGGTGGGGAGCTCTGATTTTCTGTAATGAACTCGTATTAACGAGACCTTTAAAACAAGGTGTCACTTGATATACCATCATGTCACTTCTCAATTAAGATTTTGAAGCTAGTCGGTGCCCAGCCTAAACGGCTGGCCGATACCAAAAAATTTTTAGTCTAAAATTAATCCCCCTAAAATCTAAGGGATACGTGTTTTTGCGTTTTCTTATATTTTCAGCCATTCTCGAGATACTGGGGGTGGGGTGAGACTTTATGGACACACTGTATAAAATTCTCGTGTCACGGTGTTTGTTAACATACTCCTCCATAACGGCTTAACCGATTTTAATGAAATTTTGTATGTACATTCGGTAAGTGTGCGAATAGGTTTTTATCTATAATTTAATAGAATTGAACACCAAGTTTGTTGGGTAGGACGTGTTAGAAGTAGTATTGGGCTAGGTTCTAAAAAAAAAAAATGTGTGTTAAAGTCTGCGCAAGGTCAGGCAGAGCCACAGACCCAGCCTAAACTCAGCTACTGCCTACACGTTCTACACAGCTACTCCCAACACGTTCTACACAGCTTAACAACCTGTTACTACTCCATGGAGAGTACATGGGTTCTCTCATCTTCTCGAAACGAAGTTTGGGTACTCAGCTAGTAACACTATACAATGTTCATCCCCGAATAGATCAAGGATAACAATGTTTCAAGTGCGTTTACAAGGTATGGCCGATCGCGGAGTGTTGTATGTAAGTAAATATGTAATTATATTACTCCTTGACCTCTATGAATGTCATTGGAATCAAACCACAGAAGTAGGGATAGGATTTTCGTCTAACTTAGGTGAGTCGACATGACTCGACTCACAAATATGAGTCGACTCTCGATCTCGACTCGCATCGAGTGACAATTTTCAAAAACGCCTCATTTGATCAGAAAGACATAATAAAACCAATTGACAAAAAGGGCATCTACAAAATAAACGTCCCCAACTTCGACGAATACAGTAAAAAGACATTACAATCAATTGTCACCAGAATAAAAGAACATTTTCCTTCTGCAAACAACAAACACCCGGAAAAATATTTCTCCCTTTATTATCTTTATCAGTCAACAAAAAAAAGCTACTCGTAAGTCGACTCTTTGAAGAGTCGACTCATTTCAAAAAGATGATTCGACTTGTGGGTGAGTCGAGTTGTGGATGACTAGCCCATCCCTACACATAAGCTTTCATGTCATCACGTAGACCGGTTCCACGCACCAGGACAACATGGAACACTGAACAGCACAGTTATACCCAAAGGCCATAAAAACCATTTCGGTTAACCACATATCAATCTCTTACTACCATTTTTCCGAACCTGAATCTAGAAATTAGGGAAATAGTTGATTTTAAGAGCAACACCACTAAAACAACAACTTACTTCCAAAACCAAGGTATACACTTCTGGTCTCTTCCACTGCAATGATGTTGTCCAGTTGTACAATTGGCGACACAAGTTTTGTTATCTCTTGGATCTAAATAGAACTGATTTGGACAAGCACATTTATACCAAACAGGACTTCGACTATCTTCATATGAATCCGGAGATCTGTCTACACCAGGAACAGGTGTTAAGAGACATAGATGAGAACATCCTCCGTTATCACCATCACATGGGTTTGAATAGGAAAGTTGTTTGAGAGGATGATACACGTGAATATCATAAGGACGATGAGTCGTGTTGCGAAGCACTCGGAAATCACGACCTGGAATCAAAACAAATGAAAAATTAGCAAGGTCACCACGCCATCAAACTGAGCCAGATTCTGTCGGGATCAAATGAAAAAATTGACTTTTTTATACTCTAAACCCTGAACTATTATTTGAATATTATGTTGATCGTAATGGTACTATGTACGTTGTAAAAAAAAAGACAAACAAACAAACGTAAAATCGTGGTGAGCCAGCGTCTATGGTACGTTGAAGAAACCAGTTCCCGTTGGATCACTGAAGTTAAGCAACGTCCAGCGAGGTTGTACCATGTGGGTGTCCACGTGGGTTCGCGCCCTCGTGATGCTATGTATCCGGCCCAGCCCTGGCTGGGTGAGGTCAATGTGGGTAGCTGGTTTGTAAGCTTCCAGCGAATGGAGGGTAAAACCCCCGTCTCGAATGACCAATAGATGTTAAAGAGTAGTTAAGCAAATAAAAAAAAAATCGTGGTGTTAAAACTGGACCCAACCTTCGCTTGGTTGGGTCAATGGTGTGAGCGAGCCAAAACGATTCACTGGCTACTCGACAAAGGTCCTCAGATTTTGCCAGTGCCAGTGGTATTTCGACTGAATTATTTATTGAATTAGATATCGGACCGTGACTGTCCTATTTTGGTGAATAAACTATACCACAACTGCGCAGCCCTGCTGAAAACGCTACGAAAATCGTCAAAAATACGACGATGACAATAGCAACAAAAAATTTCTAAAACTCCGTCCAATCTTACCGTGAAACTTGTCCGCTTTGTTGACCGACTTTGTATTCCAGTCGGTCCAATAAATATGATCTTCAAACAGAGTTAGTGCGAACACATGAGGGACCTTGCTTCCTGATAGGACAATGTGTTTATGTTTGCCATCCAAGTCAACACTAGCAATATAATCTAAATGAGCGTCTGCCCAATAGAGACGCTCTGTGAAATAATCAAGTGTCAAAGCATTTGGCCAAGCAATATCATCTTCGTGCGTTAAAATTCGAGTAAAGTTACTTCCATCCATGCCAATTTTGCCAATGTATGCCTGAAATTAAATGAAACAGTAAAAGAACCGCTAAAAAGCGGCAAAAATCGCCAGCGATAGATTGAACTTCAACCAAAAGTGTCACTGCGTATTCCATGCAAATGGTTTGATATGATTGGATACTCAATTTCAATCTCTAGCACTCACCGTTTTCACTTTATTCTTGATTCGTGAACAGCTGCCAAACCTGACAACGGTAGATTTTTTTTCTTTCAACCCAATCCAAAAGTATATTATTATACAGGATGTGCATNGTATCTCGAGAATGGCTAAAAATATAAGAAAACGCAGAAACACGTATCCCTTAGATTTTAGGGGCATTAATTTTAGACTAAAAAATTTTTGGTCTCGGCCAGCCGTTTAGGCTGGGCACCGACTGGCTCAAAAATCTTAAATGAGAAGGTATATCAAGTTACACCTGGTTTTAAAGGTCTCGTTAATATAAGTTCATTACAGAGCTCTCCAGAATCTACTGTTCACGAATTACAGGGTGGAACATGTGACAATGGAGCCTTTGCGGCCGCACCGAAATGGTAGGTAAAAATGCCTAAAAATAAGTTTTTATGGTCCCAAATAAGAAAGTAATTTAGTAAAAAAAGATGGTTGTCCCGCCCATTTTGAGCGCAGAGATCGAGCTTTCTCAGATCAAACCTATCCAGTTGTTTTGAAAATTTTGGTCTAAGAAAGCTCGAATTCTGCGGTCGAAGTGAGGGGGGGATAANTTCCACGATCAGTATTGCATACTCTTGAATGAATTGTCCGACACGTGACCCACTCATAGTTGGATTACAAACACTCTGTATATTGATTACCCATTAAATAGATCACGAGTCTAAAATCACATCATTCCACGATCAGTATTGCATACTCTTGAATGAATTGTCCGACACGTGACCCACTCTATCGTTGGATTACAATTGATATTATTATTCTAAAAATAATTATTTTATATTCATTCGGAGATTTCATAAATTGTATTTTATTTCATGTACTGTCCAGTGATATGTTTTTTGAATTTAATCCCTAATAAATAACATGCTACATTAAAATTCGGTTAAGCAACAACAACGATGTCTCTACAGATCATTGTTGATACATTGAAGATACAGATAGCCGGTGAGAGAATGCTAATACAGGGTGTCTATAAAGTCTCACCCCCCCCCNACCCCCCGTATCTCAAGAATGGCTAAAAATATAAGAAAACGCAGAAACACGTATCCCTTAGATTTTAGGGGGATTAATTTTAGACTAAAAAATTTTTGGTCTCGGCCAGCCGTTTAGGCTGGGCACCGACTGGTTCAAAAATCTTAAATGAGAAGGTATATCAAGTTACACCTGGTTTTAAAGGTCTCGTTAATACAAGTTCATTACAGAGCTCTCCAGGATCTACTGTTCACGAATTACAGGGTGGAACATGTGACAATGGAGCCTTTGCGGCCGCACCGAAATGGTAGGTAAAAATGCCTAAAAATAAGTTTTTATGGTCCCAAATAAGTAAGTAATTTAGTAAAAAAGATGGTTGTCCCGCCCACTTTGAGCGCAGAGATCGACCATCTTGTTGGAACACTTTAAAAGAAAAAAACATGAGTCCCCGAGGTTAGTCAAAGATCGACCCCTCTGATTGTATGTACAATTTAACGTAGATTTCAAATATTAAATCAAAAATAGGAAGTTCTATTTAAAAATCCAAAGTTAATGTCTGTCCCACTACTTTTGGGACACCCTGTCGAAATTTTGATTACGCCAAGAAATGTAAAAACTTGTGTTAGAACTACATTCAACTTTTCAAGTCTCTATCTCTAGCAGTTAAAAAGATGAAAATCCGTCTCGGGACCTTTCGAACACTCTGTATACACCTTCGTAAATTACCTGAAGATTCCAACTGGAAAAATACAGATATCCAATACCAGGATGCAACGTAATTCCTCTTGGATCCTGAATTCCTGTCTTCAACGTCTTTCTATTTGTACCATCAAGTTCGGCAACATCCAACTGCTTGGAATGACGATCCAACCAATAAATCTTTCTACCAACCCAATCTACTGCCAATCCTTCTAATCCATGAGAATCGTGACGGATGATTCGTTCTTTTTCAGAACTTCCAACTCGAGATCTGACCAACAGAAGTTAAAAAAATATTCATAATAATAAAATACAAAAGTTTGGCCAACGTAGGACTTATTATTTTGACTGTGTTTTACGAACATCAATGACAATAGCGCCGGGATTCGAGGATCAGCTAGACTCCAAATGGCCCTAATTACCAAATTTCATTAAAATCTGTCAACGCTAATTGGCAAAAGTATCATTTACGGCGAACGGCGTATACTTTTTTTTCGACAAAACGTAAACTATAATTTTGTTTGGGGGGNACTTCAGTTCCCGTTAGATCACTGAAGTTAGGCAACGTCCAGCGAGGTTTTCCGAATGGTACAAAAGTTTTTAATATCAATTGGCTAAAACATTTTTGCTTTTTTTTAAAAAAAAAAAATAATAATTTTGCTTAACGTCTCTTTAACATCTATTGGTCATTCGAGACGGAGGGTTTACCCTCCATTACCTGGAAACTTGCACACCATTGACCTCACCCACAATATTACAAGTGTTTCGCCAGTTTAGTTTTCAGATTGGCTATTGAATCAATAACATAAATCAAAAATAAAAATATTTAAAAAAAATCTTCACTAGTAATATTTCCTTGTAATTTATGATGCAAACTTACCTGTAAATAGTTTTGGCAGCGACATCACAAAAATAAAACATATTTTCTTTATAATCGAAATCCATTGCAACCACATTGAGAAGATCTTGATGTACCAGAGAGTATTGAGAAGCATCAAGTGACATATTTCTGACATAATATTTATTGCTGAGTATCAACCAAGGTTTGATGCTATCTCTTCTTTTACAAGTTGACTCATCAGGTGAGCGGTCATAGTAGAGTTCGTCACATTTACAATAGTACGAACCAGGGGTATTGGAGCAATATTGAGAACAAACGCCAGGCTGTTCGATACATTCGTCAATGTCAGTACATGCTTTGCCATCTTCCAGTAATCTGTAAAACGAACACGTTAGAAATTTACTTTATTTTTTTCAATAATGAACCGAAAAAATCGACCACGAAAAGAATATACCCCCCTCATCTTCAAAATTTGATATTTGTGAACGTTAGTGAACTACACTTTTGACCCCAGTATACATCCCAAAATGCACTTGTATATGTGCATGTATGTTTGTACGCATTCCACCAAAGATGTTCAAGGAGCATTGCTCGGATTAGTTGGAAAGAACACATCTCAAACGAAAAAGTGCTGGAAAGAACGGGAATGATGACAATAGGTAACATGCTCAAAGTGCGGCGATTGAGATGTGCGGGGCATATTAGTAGACTACCGCAAGAGAGAATGCCTCAGCAAATTGCCTTCTCAGAGCTGAAGGAAGGAACACGGCACCAATGTAAACCCAAAAAACGATGGACAGACATTGTTAGAGAAGACATGAAAACACTCAATATAAGTCCAGATGAGTGGAGAGAAAATGCAAAGGACAGAAGTACTTGGAGAAACCTAATCCATGAAAACGTCACAGCCCACCATAGTCTCAATCTCCAAAAGAAAGCAGAAGAAAGACAAGCAAGGCACTGTGAAGAGGAAAAACACTCATACAAGTGTCCCGCCTGCAACTTTGTGAGGCATGGTAGGAAAGGCCGCCAATATGTGCAATCCCACATATCCCAAGCACACCGGGACCAGCTACCAAGCACAAGCAGCCCGCCAAATCTAAAGTGCGATACCTACGGAATAGAATTTCACACAAAATCTGGCCTCTCAAGCCATCACCGTCACAAACACCCTGACAACCTACCAAACACAATACAACCGATCAAACTTGTAAACGCAAACCCTATGTCACAGCTTCCACCGCCGTCACAAGCGCCTACTCAAACCACCCAGCAGAACATACCAAACAACATCTATCAACACGTGTCCAGTATGTGGCCGTCTCTGAAAATTTAGGGCAGGACTACTCTGTCACATGCGGAATGTCAGATGTCGGACAGAATTGGAGAGCCCAGCAGCATTGGATCGATGAACGCCTCATTACATGTATGTTTGTTTGTTACGCGATACAAGCCACATTTTTTATCCGATTTTGACGAAATTTGGTATACATGTTTAGGACATCAAGGAAATATGCTGTATAGTTTTTGGGGGCCCAATATTGTTTTTTGAAAATGATTTTTATCTTTTTAGCGGTTTGTTGCAGAAACGTAAAATTTTGATATGTTATGACTGGTGCTAAGGGCTTTTCGATTTTGAAAAATTTGTTGTTGTTTTCTCTATAAATGACTACAAAACTAACGTTAACACCTGATTCTCTCGATTCACTAGTTTATATTTCAAGTTACATACACAGAATACAAAAATCGAATAATCTAGTAGTTCTGTTAATTGTCAAAACTCAACATGAGGCCCATTAAGGGCCACCTGGCTAATTTTATGAAACTTATGAATATACATGCCAAGTATAAGCTAAATCAGAGAATGCGTTCGAGAGTTAGCATGAAACGAACAGACAGCTAAACAGACGGTTCGACAAAAATCAAGCAGTTAAACTATACCCTACTTTGTTCCTTTAAAGCAATGCGTCCGTCGTTAGCAACGCTTTTGCCAATTGCCGCGTAGACCAATTTTAATCAGTACTTACTTATATCCCGTATTGCATTCGCAGTAGTATCCCGTTAACGTATCCACACATTTGTGTCCACATTGGTTTGTCTCTACTTTGGCACACTCGTCCACGTTACAATGCAAAGGCTCATCGCTATCGTCAGCACAATCTGATTCTTTGTTACACACCAAATGATAATCAATACACTTTCCGTTGTTACATTTGAACTGGTTTGATGCACAGGTGGAATTATTCATATCTAGAAATGAGAAGAAAAAACACACAAATAAAACAAAAACAACTACTTCATTTTTTATGAAGGAGAAGGGCGGGTCACAAGGGTTGTGTAAAGAGATACTTGGTGCTCCAAGTGATCGGCACCGGATTAACCTTCCGCGGGGTCCATAGCATTTTCACAGAGCAGGCCCTCTCCCCCCCCTCCCGGGCGCCGTCTAAGTAGTCTACTTTCTAGAGTCAATGCAAAATTTGATTATCTTTTGGCCTTTTGGTCTAGCACCTACAGAGCTGGTAGAGAAAAATAATACCGATTATAATATTAAATTTTGAGTATACCAACATCGATAAAACATGGTTGCCGCTCATGCTAAAAAAACCAATTTGCTTATGTTGCAATACTGGTTTCTTTATTAAGTTGCTAGGTAGTAGGTACCTACTTGCACTTTCCTAAATTAGATTTAACTACATACTTTGAAGAGTTGGGGGGCCCCGTCAAAATGATGTGTTTTTTTCAATTGTCAACACAGAAATGTCAAAATATCTAGTGTAAGTTATCGAAGCTCAAGGCCCTCTAAAGCGGGGGGTCTGTAGCACGTGCTACAAGTGCTATTATTGTTAATCCGCTCTGCTTAAAAACAGTGTTCTATTTAACTGATTTTGTAATCGGTACTTACTGCAATTAAACTCGTCACTTCTGTCTCCACAATCGTCTTCGCCATCACAATGATAAGATTTGCGAATACATTTGAAGTTTTGTCAGGAGAACTCTTCGCTTGAGCAGGTTCTATATTTCTTGTCGTGACACTCTTTGCCTTCATCACTTCCATCACCACAATCGTTGTCATGATCGCACAGCCAGCCCTGGGAAAATAAATACATTGGGTGAGGGGAAAAGAACTGATTTCAAAATTACTTCACCATCTATTGGTCAGGGAAAAGGAACTGATTTCATCATTTCATCACCACCCATTGGTGAGGGAAAAGGAACTGATTTCAACATTTCATCACCATCCATTGGTGAGGGGAAAATAACTGATTTCAAAATTACTTCACCATCTATTGGTGAGGGGAAAGGATCTGATTTCAACATTACGTCACCATCCATTGGTGAGGAGAAAGGAACTGATTTCATCATTTCATCACCACCCATTAGTCAGGGGAAAGGAACTGATTTCAACATTTCATCACCATCCATTGGTGAGGGGAAAATAACTGATTTCTAAATTTCATCACCATCCATTATTCCGTTTTGAAACGATTTTCATTGTTTGAAATTTTGTCCTCTCTCAAAAATCATTTCTTTAAATATAACCAAGATATCATTTTTTTTATTTCTTGTTAAAATATTTCTGGTTAAAGAATTTAAAAAATCAACAAAATAATTTTGGGCATATTATATAGGCGCATTTTGTTTAGCGTTTGGAAATTAATGTTTTAAAAGACAGGCCCTTGTTCTCAAGCAATTGGCTTTACGATGTTGACTCTAAAGACAGAACACTCGGGGCATCTACCCAGGTACCTCCATTCTAGTCTAAAATATCTAGCAAAAGAAACGAGGTTAGGGGTTCTCCCCAATATTGCAAATCCTTTTTGCCCCGGACTGATAGAATCAACCGGAACTTACTGTATTAATACATCTTCCATTGCCGCAAGTAAATTGATCTGGAGAACAACTGGTTTGTTTTGGACAACTGAGTGCGGTTGTATTTTCGTCTGCTCCGTCCACACAGTCTGGATCTCCATCACACAACCATTTCTTAGGTATACACTGGGCTCTATTCCACGCTTTATTTTCCGTGCAAGTAAATTCAGTTTCTTCATCACATTTTCTATTGTCTAAAAAAATATTTATAAGAACACTTATTACAGCTGTTCGACTAAAACCAACATCACCCAGTATTAATTGGCTGTTTGTCCATGCTTCGCTCGGTTACAAAATTCAACAGATTGCGATATTAAAGATTCTCAAGTTTTGATTTCTGGTGCAACCGACCCACGGAGTGAGGACGGCTTCTATTTAGAAAATTCAATATTTTACTCAAGTATATTACTTTTTGTACTTCCGAACACTTTTGTATCGAATTTCAACTTTTTCTGTCAACCCGAAGTGGTACTTCTCAATTTCGATTTTTCGGTGTTGCGAACAAGCCAGAAATCGGAATATTTCAATTTTTATATTTTTTATAGGGTCCATTCTTGGTCATTTTTCGTTATCTCCTTTAGTTTGCCCAGAAAAAAAATTTACAAATAACACGAAATCATTCTTGACGGTAACTTGCTTCCATTTTTTCCTTTCTTATTACGAACCTACATACTAAAAGGAACATGTGTGACCAATTTCAAGTCTGCAGGTTTAGCCATGGTGGTCAGTCAGTATGCCAACTGAACTTTGCGTTTAATGAGAATAATAAATCTGTACTTGCTGATGCATGTAACCTCGTTCGTGTCTTATCCCGTGGCTGTAGAATTTCTTCTGAACCAAATAATTTAGTTTTTTCTTTTTCGCGAATATGGGGACATCTGTCATAGCTGGGATACAATCCAAGATAATGTGTGTGTTGGAGGGGGGGGGGTTGTATTTTTTATATCTCTTATCGTTTGGGTTGTATCAGTGTACAGGTAAAAGCGTCTTTTTATATATAAAACTCTTTGGTGACTTGATATTTTTGGGTTTAAGAGAAGTTTTTGATATTTTTATAAATATCGTCGGCTCAAAAGCAAAGTGTACCATTATTTTTAGGTTATTTGTTAATATTATCTTAGTACTAAACACATATAGATGGCAGTGTATAATTTCTTAAATTGCACAAACTAGCGTTTGTATAGTGGTGTATAGCTACCAGAAAAATGACTCCACATTGAAGTGAAAAAATATACACATTTGATTTTTCCAGTGCATTAAACAGTTGCTTCCAGTCATTCAGAGTAGCATTTCGAGCAGACCGATTCTTCCATGACAAGGGAAATGAACAACATTTAAGTAATCTGTTGCTCGCAGTGATGGCGTTGGTCAACTATAAGTTGTCCTGGAAACCCTCTGCGTCGGACTACTACTTACTGCATTGATGTCTGGCATCTTCATCTGAATTGTCCAAACAATCATTGTCTCCATCACAAATATAAATCCTGGGTATACAATTGCCATTGTCGCAAGTGAAAAGATCGCCAAAACATGTGCGACCTTCACTCTTACAATATTCAGGCGGTTCATCAGATCGGTCTGAACAATCATCATCACCATCACAATACCAAGTAGCGGGGATACAACGGTGGTTTGGACATCTGGATACAAAAACGAAGAAGAAAAAAACTCAGATGGTAAATTCACTTGAGAAACAAAATTTGTGGTGATATTGAACGTATTATAGAAAGAAGAAAAATTATTAAAATGATGTTGATATATGGAAGTGAAATAATTGTGGTTGTCTCTCATCTAAAGACTGAATTAAATATAATTCAGTCAGTGGAAGATGAGAGTAATGNAATGACCATGTGTGCTAGATTGTAAAAGTAAAATAATGACCATGTGTGCTAGATTGTAAAAGTAAAATAATGACCATGTGTGCTAGATTGTAAAAGTAAAATAATGACCATGTGTGCTAGATTGTAAAAGTAAAATAATGACCATGTGTGCTAGATTGTAAAAGTAAAATAATGACCATGTGTGCTAGATTGTAAAAGTAAAATAATGACCATGTGTGCTAGATTGTAAAAGTAAAATAATGACCATGTGTGCTAGATTGTAAAAGTAAAATAATGACCATGTGTGCTAGATTGTAAAAGTAAAATAATGACCATGTGTGCTAGATTGTAAAAGTAAAATAATGACCATGTGTGCTAGATTGTAAAAGTAAAATAATGACCATGTGTGCTAGATTGTAAAAGTAAAATAATGACCATGTGTGCTAGATTGTAAAAGTAAAATAATGACCATGTGTGCTAGATTGTAAAAGTAAAATAATGACCATGTGTGCTAGATTGTAAAAGTAAAATAATGACCATGTGTGCTAGATTGTAAAAGTAAAATAATGACCATGTGTGCTAGATTGTAAAAGTAAAATAATGACCATGTGTGCTAGATTGTAAAAGTAAAATAATGACCATGTGTGCTAGATTGTAAAAGTAAAATAATGACCATGTGTGCTAGATTGTAAAAGTAAAATAATGACCATGTGTGCTAGATTGTAAAAGTAAAATAATGACCATGTGTGCTAGATTGTAAAAGTAAAATAATGACCATGTGTGCTAGATTGTAAAAGTAAAATAATGACCATGTGTGCTAGATTGTAAAAGTAAAATAATGACCATGTGTGCTAGATTGTAAAAGTAAAATAATGACCATGTGTGCTAGATTGTAAAAGTAAAATAATGACCATGTGTGCTAGATTGTAAAAGTAAAATAATGACCATGTGTGCTAGATTGTAAAAGTAAAATAATGACCATGTGTGCTAGATTGTAAAAGTAAAATAATGACCATGTGTGCTAGATTGTAAAAGTAAAATAATGACCATGTGTGCTAGATTGTAAAAGTAAAATAATGACCATGTGTGCTAGATTGTAAAAGTAAAATAATGACCATGTGTGCTAGATTGTAAAAGTAAAATAATGACCATGTGTGCTAGATTGTAAAAGTAAAATAATGACCATGTGTGCTAGATTGTAAAAGTAAAATAATGACCATGTGTGCTAGATTGTAAAAGTAAAATAATGACCATGTGTGCTAGATTGTAAAAGTAAAATAATGACCATGTGTGCTAGATTGTAAAAGTAAAATAATGACCATGTGTGCTAGATTGTAAAAGTAAAATAATGACCATGTGTGCTAGATTGTAAAAGTAAAATAATGACCATGTGTGCTAGATTGTAAAAGTAAAATAATGACCATGTGTGCTAGATTGTAAAAGTAAAATAATGACCATGTGTGCTAGATTGTAAAAGTAAAATAATGACCATGTGTGCTAGATTGTAAAAGTAAAATAATGACCATGTGTGCTAGATTGTAAAAGTAAAATAATGACCATGTGTGCTAGATTGTAAAAGTAAAATAATGACCATGTGTGCTAGATTGTAAAAGTAAAATAATGACCATGTGTGCTAGATTGTAAAAGTAAAATAATGACCATGTGTGCTAGATTGTAAAAGTAAAATAATGACCATGTGTGCTAGATTGTAAAAGTAAAATAATGACCATGTGTGCTAGATTGTAAAAGTAAAATAATGACCATGTGTGCTAGATTGTAAAAGTAAAATAATGACCATGTGTGCTAGATTGTAAAAGTAAAATAATGACCATGTGTGCTAGATTGTAATGACCATGTGTGCTAGATTGGTAGCCTTTTTCAAGTCTGCTATTTGTAACATGCACATGGTACAACATGGACTTACTGCAATAATTAGGATCTTCATCACTGTTGTCCCCACAGTCATCGTCACCATCACAACTCCACATTCGGGATATACATTTGCCATTCCGACAGAAAAATTTGGATGCATCACACGTGATGTTCTTGGCGACGCACATTTTGCCTTCGTTGACTAACTTAGTTGACTCATCACATTTACATTCAGCCTAAATAAAAAAAAACGGCAAAGAAGTTAGAAAAATACGGGTCTTTCATTATATTTAATGATGATCGAAACAACGAAGCAGGACGACCTGGATTGCCTACCATTGCAGTTCCAGTCAAAAGCCATCAAAACCTTTTCGGTGACCTCATATCAACCTATTTCTAGCATTTACGTACATAAATCTGAATCTAGAAATGTGGAGAACAGTTGAATTTAAGAGGAAAACCGCTACTAGAAGAGGGGAATTTCTTTGAGCTATTACCCATGTCACGATTCCCGAGGTCATCATAGCATTACAAGATATTTTCAACATTATTCCGATAACTATATGCTATAATGCTACCAATTGTCGCTATTATCTTATCGACTCGTTTGTCCTCAGGAGGCTGAGTAGAACCCGGCCAAGTTTTTTTTTCGAAAATTCAAAGAAAAAAATCAAAAATTTTGAACTAACCAAGATTTGATTACGGTATTCGTACCAGGTTAAATTCGAATCATCAAAGATTTCATTTTTTCCTATTTTCGGCCCAACCAAAATTTGCTGTTCAGCCAGCGTGAATGACGTTGAATTAACCAGATACCGTAAGATCACTGAAGTTAAGCAACGTTCAGCAAGGTTTTACTTAGTGCGAGACTAAGTGAAACCCCCCTCGTGATACTGGTGGCTAATCCAGGAACAACCCAGGCTGGGTGAGATCAATGTGGGTAGCTAGTTTGTAAGTTTCCAGCGAATGGAGGGTAAAACCCCCGTCTTGAATGACCAATAGATGTTAAAAGAGTCGTTAAGAAGAAGAAGAAACTTACTGTTCCATTAGGTCCTGGGTGACAACTCTGTGCACATCCCCCATTATTAATTTTACATGGGTTGACACTACACTTCTGACTCTCTGAAGAGTACACATGAATATCTCTAGGACTGTCTTCCAATCTCTTAACCATTTCTATCATATTGGCCCCGGTGTGTTTTTCAGCACGATACACACCACGCAACTGAAGGTCAGTCCAATAGATGTAGTTTCTGTGTACGGTAATTGCAAATGGATAAATAGTAGCAGATATTAGGACCTGAAATAAAGAGAACAAGGTTAGTATCTTAGATCCTGCTTCGATTGGCAGAGCGATTTTCTCTGGAAAATCGGAAAAATCAATTATAACTTGGCTGGATTCATTCATATAATTTTCATGGGATTCCATGATTATGAAGGAGTTCATTTGCATAGCGTTTTAAGCACACTCGTATGTCTTTTAGGAGCCTTCGGAACCATAGTGTAACATAGGCCCTATTTGAGATTATGAGAAGTTACTTGACGGTGACATCCTCACGTGCCGAGTCCACCTGAGCTGATGATGTAGCCACCGAGGGGAGCCAACCAGCTTCATTGGGTGACGGTCCTAAGCCCGTGTAAATACAGAAGGATTGGTGTTGGGAACGGCATCCGGCCATTAAAAAATTCTACCTCAAACCAATGATGAGCGGTCATCATTGGTTTGAAGCAGAAAGTAGGAAAAAGCTAGTTTCTACTCAATTGCCGCGCCAGAAAAAAGGTACAGCTTAAGAGAGTAGTCACCGAACAAAAGGTAGAATTATGGTAGAATTGAGGAAATGGTGAAGTTAATGAAGAAGAAGTTACTTGAGTGTTGAGGGAGACATCCTCACGTGCCGAGTCCACCTGAGCTGATCATGTAAAATACTGCTAAAAACAACTCATTTAGTGTGAAAAATAAGACATACATATACTTAAGATTGTTACAAGTTACCCATTCGTTATTCGATTAACTCACCTCTCTATTATTTCCAGACAAATCACTTCTCTCGATCTTCTCCCGCACTGCATCTGTCCAGTACAACATTTCCTCATCAAAATCAATGGCCAAACCACTTGGTTGGGACAAATCCTTTTCAATAATAACCTTCTTAAGTGAACCAGCCATTGTGGTGCGTAGAATTTTACCAGCAGTACCAAATCTACCCCAGTCAGTGTAGTATAAAGTTCTGAAATAAAAAATTGTTAAAGAAAATTACTTGGCTGTCTGAAATATTTTAGTCAAGTGAAAGCAGTCCCCTGTGGATAGGGGGACTTAGAAAGAATACTTGCTAGGCGCCCAAGGGTAGGATTGGCAACGATATCTCTTCCATTACCCATGCAGATAGCAAGGAGAAGCTACATTATCCGTAAGGATTCTTTAGTATCAACAACTCATGGCGAGTTGTTGCAAACCAGCCCCACGGCTGTTATCCTATGATGATGAAAGCATTGCCTGATCACATACCAGAACTCACGTTTTTAGCAATCTGTACTTCAAAATGAATTTTTAAGTAAGATGGGTCAAAAGATATCTAATTTATATATAATCAAAGGTGAGTACCTATATATAAAGCTGTAGAGCCAGAAAAGTATCATAGACATTTTTATCTTCTACTTTTTAAGGGAACCATTTGCTGAGAGAGACAGTAACTCCCCAAAAAACTCAAATGGGATTTGGAACGACTTATTTTTTATATTCTGCGTACCCCGAAACGTATATCAAATTTTGATTTTGTGATTACTTTTTATATTCATAGCTTATTTCAAATATTCATTATTGAAAACAAAAAAATCAAAATATATATTATTCCATGGTGGCGTAGTGGTAAGAAGCTCTGTCTGGTAAACAGTAGGGCGTGGGTTCAAACCCAGCCAACCCATGGATTTCTTTTTCTTATGAATTTGAGATATTTACCACATAATAATAGCACCCACAAAACTGCCGATGTCAAGGAACTCTTCAGTCCTATTCGAGCAGTATAAATAAGAACAATTATTATTATCTCGGAAGAATATTTAACTCATTTGCTGAACGTAAAGCTCATCAAAAATAAAATACAGATCAAAAATAGGGGAGGAAAGGGTTTAAAAATCTACTTTTCAACTTCTATTCGTAAAAAATTTTACGTATTTATCACGAAAAACAGATTAAGAAACTCGGCTGGAGTAATTTATGTATTTATTTTTCATCGGCTATATTAAACTCATAATTTTATTTTCATGAAGACTGAAAAATGCCAATGGTCCCACGGACATTCACCCGGCTTGCGGCACCTTAGATTGCTTAATAATTCTGAAATACATTTGCTAATTTTTGTAATGTGTTATCTTACCCATTACACGGATCCACCACGATGGCTCTGGGTCTTTCCACTCTTGCGATCATTACTAAATCTGATCCATCCAAATTCATAGCGTAGATCGAATTATTACTTGAATCAGTCCAATAGATTTTGTGTTGTGTCCAATCATAACTGATACCTTCTGGATTGATGCCTGAGTGGAAAATGTAAACAAAATTTAACATTGGGATGGCGAAATCTTTTATTTTTAATAATAAATATATTTATATGATAAATATATGAACGTAGCTCCGCGATGAATAAACAAATAAAACTGCTGGAAAATACCCTAAATATTAACATTTAAATAAATAGGATTGAAGTTGATTCAACTTCCAATTTTTAGACTCGACTAGACCAATGCTGAATCGAATGATTCGAAACTAGTTTCTTTATAAATAACTATAAATAATGTTTTTGAAGTGTTTTGAATTAATTTATTTAAAAGTTAAAGATTTAATAACCTAAATAATAAAAATAACTAGTCCTTACATAACAGAAATAAAATAAAATGAATGTTCCGCAACCCAGAATTAGACCCATAAACACACGGGGGCAGCTGTTTCATGTACCACACAGGAGACAAATATTCGTATTTAAGTCTCCTATTGTCAGAGCCATGGATGTGTATAATGGCTTGGATCCTAAGCCAGTCCTCTTCAAATGATTAAGTAATATACAAATGTCACAGATTGATTCATTCTCAATCATCTATACTCTCCTCATACCTACTCACTCATTCACTATCTCTCATACAAACCTACCATTTGCGATCTACCATTTCTCATTGAAAACTCCACCCCTAATGAGAATCATTTTATATTGATTTAAATCAAATCAGCTGATTTTAAAACGAGGGACTTAAACCAGATACTTTCACTTCCTCTTTTCCCGTTATTTTAATGTTATTGTTTTTTTTTTAAAAAAAAAAAAAAACGCTATTTAATTACCCTTAGAAATACCACCAAACCCAGTAGAAATTTCCAGAAAAGAGAAGGCGAAAAAAAAAAAATGTGAAATATTCTGGCAAATATAAAACTAAAGGTCAGCCCGTCCACTCATTATTACCTACCTCTGCTTAAAATATTGTTCACTGATGCCGCATTTGGGTTTTTCGATGATAGCCAAGCTATTTTGGCCCAAGGTCGAATTTGTGTAAATAACAATTTGTCATCTGCGTAATCAAACTCGATTCCTACCACGTTGGTTAGGTTTACCTAAAAAAGGAAAATAATTGAGAAATTAGTTTGACACCCTCATCGGCTACCGACGAAGGAAAGCTTCCAAGTACGAAGATTGCAAGGCACGGCCTCGTATACATAACAAACCGCTATCAGGCGTTAAGCATTTTTCGTTGTTCAAGTTGATTAATAAACTCCTAATCCATCGAACGCCACTTTTAAAAAAAAATTTGGTGTGACCATCACGCAACTTTCCTTATCCATAAAAAAGAGGATATAAATTGTAATGGGCTGACATTTTCGATGTCGAGATTTCAATGCCAAAACACGTTTTAAGATACTCAGAGCCCAAATCTCGAGTTTCAGCCATTGGTCCGTATCTTTAGCTAACTATTCACAAAATATCTCAATTTTGTGTGAACACATTATTGATATAAATACAAAATTTCAAGTCTCTAGCACTTAACGTTCTTGTTCACAGACAGACACACGGAAGAATTGCAGAAACTCGAATTTTAGGCTCTGGGGACCTCAAAACGTATTTCGGAATTTAAAACTCGACATCAAAAATTTCAGCACATTACAATACTTTTCTTTTTATATGATAAGGAAAGTAGAAACGCAAATGGAAAGCCTTACACTATTTCCATTAAAATTACTCCTTAAATACGAATGCATATCAATTTAAATACAAATTCAATTAAAAGTTAAGAAATGTTAATATTATTTATTGATATATGTACTCTGATAAGTAAGGTAAAGTGTATTCTAATCCGTTCGGCTCCTTTAAACACTAATGATGTGTTCTTTTTGAGAAAACTTAAAGGCGATCCGACTTAGGATACAATGCAACTGTTTAGTACTATAAGAAGTTGTTCGTCAGTGTATCACTGATAATCGTATTTGCATTGTTTTACATTTCTGTCACACATTTAAAATGTTAAATCCATTTTCAATGCAAAACACACCAAAATTATTGTAAAAATAAAATTTTTTTTGAAAATTGAACTTGAATAATTATTTATATTCCAAGATCAATAAATTGTAAAAGTCTAGACCAAACAACATATGTACTTTCAGAAATCAATAGATGATATTATCACGGAGTTGGCGCACTAGACGATCGCGTCGCTCCGTGATATTAATTTAGAATTCTGAATTATTGTATCTCAAAAAAAAATAAAAAAAATGCGACTTTCGTTGCAAAGTATCATCAATATTAAAAATAAAATACAGAACGTCTAAAATAACACAAAACCTTTAACACAGAAAAGATACAAACTGACATGACATCACAGAAAAGATACAAACTGACATGGCTTGCTACGAGTGCTCACTTACCACAGGATTAAAAGGCAATGTTGTTAAAGTTGGATCCAAATGAAGTGCCCTAATTTCAGTTCGAGTACTAAACACAAGGTACTCATTCATTGTGGTGCACTTCTTTCCATCAGGACCAAGTTGACCCGTGGCGCAATCACACTTATAGTGGAGTTTATTTTGAGGAAACTCAATAGGGTATGAGAAACAGAGTTGATCACACCCACCGTTGCCTGAAAAAATGAGATCCAAAATAAATCAGGAAGAAAGATTAACCAATTACCTGTGTTTTAACACAACTCAAAAGAACTAGTATTTTTTTTATTTTTTAATTTTAACGCAAAAAATTTGCCTTACAAAACAAAGGAAAGCAACATATGCAGCCATCCCGGCGCGTCTATTTCCTCCCTTTTTTTGGTTTTCAATTTCTTTTGTGATCGAGATTCAGTCATTAATAAAACTATTTTTTTTTTTAAAAAAAAAAAAAATGTATCAACTGCAAGTATATTGTTAAGACTTGATAATATCATAACGGACGAAAGCGATCGTGACTCGCCTTATTATTTGTAGTTGATACAAAACCTTTTCTTTTGAAATTTATTTTTATTAATGATATTGAGTTCAGCCAATAACAATTACGTATTAACTCTAAACAATTAATATTGTTTAAGTTCTCTTGGCATGCCGAATTAATATTCCGGTTATTGAAATATCGGATGATAATTTATCAGAGTGCATTCCGAATTAATGTTCTGGACTTCTGGTTATTGAAATATCGGATAATAAAATAATTATCACAGTTTTTGTTCTAGTTAATTAATTAATATACGATGCAACAATCGATACCCCACCGAATATTCTGGAAATTTTAGCCGTTTATATTATTAAATATACTGGATGCATTTTACGTTCAACATAATGAATCTTTGGAAAGGAATAATGTAGCCACCAAGGGGAACAATCCAGGTTCATTAGGTGACGGTCCTAAGCCCGTGTAAATACAAGTTTGGTGTTAGGAAGAACATCCAGCCTATAAAAAGGGCATCCAGCTTATACTCCGCTTCAAACCAATGATGAGAGGTCATCAGAAAAAAGCGAGTTTCTACCCAGTTCTTATAGCTCAGAGGTTCCCAAACTGGGGGGCGTGAAGGCAAACCAAGGGGGGCGCGAGCCCAATTAGCGTTTTGAATGAGATAACATTCAACAACACATTAGCCTTTTGAATGAGATAGCATTCAGCAACACCCATACCCATTCATAATTTATAATGTAATGGGGAGGGGGCGTGAGAGTCTAGTCTTTCATTTCAAGAAAAGGAGGCGAGGTACCAAAAAGTTTGGGAACCACTGCTATAGATACTGTGAGAAGCTACTAGGGTGACCGTGCCAAAAAAAAGGGATACAACTAGAGAGTAGGCACCGAATAAAAGTTTGTGGCATGGTAGAATTAAGGAAAGCAACGCCGACCCCAAACAGAATTGGGAAAAGAGGTTAAGTTACAGAAGATAATCAATCTTTGGAATCGGCAACGAAAAAGTAACGCCGTTTTTTTTAAAGGCTCGATCTACGTACCTGACCTGAGACAAGGATTATTCTCATCCGGTGGTTGATTTACAACATCAAATATGGCGATGTCTCGAAGTCCTTTCAGGCCTGTCCTGATTGGTGTTGGCAGAGTTATATTTGTGGAAGGTAATTTAGATGCTTTGTAGACTGTGCGAAGGTTTCTATCGACCCAATAAACATCACTTTTATGAACGGCAATACCCATTGGATTTGGTAGATTACGTCGAATAATCTGTAATATGTGGAGATATATTGATATAGGGAAGATACATGACAAGATCGAGGTATACGAAGAGAGAATAAAGCGGCATTAAACCAGATATTGTTTGATCGATTTTTTCTCTACTGGTGCTAATGATTTGATTAAGTGTCAAATCTAGGTAGTAGCATTTGGAGTAACCCAGTTGAAATTAGACGCTGTATATTCAAAACTTACGGGGGATGTGGTCGGAAGAAAAGTTAGGCGATTTTTGGTCGAAAAAAAAATCTAAAATTTGGTGTAAACCTTTGATATCTTGGAAAAGTGAGGTCTACAATACAAAACGTTCAGAAAACACCATAAATATTGTTTTGCTCATTTAAATTATAATTGTTGTTGTAGAAGTATTTCACTGAAAATCTGTTTTTTGCGTTTATAAAAATTATTTTAGAAACAGGTTGATATGAGATTACCGAAAAGATTGCCCTTGGCTGAAACTATTGAGGTATGCGTTTCGTCTCACAATGGGCGGTTCTACGCACCAGGATGGCCTAGAATGCATATGATTACAGTTCCAGCCAAGGGCCATCAAAACCTTTTCGGTATCCTCATAGGTATTAACAAGTTGCTACCATTTTTCCAAACCAAAATCTAGAATGGGGGGGGGGGGGGGNAAGGGGGGGGGGGGGAATAGTTGTTTGTAAAGAAACATCTCTAAAACAACAATAAGTATGCATTTCAGGTCATGCTTAGAACGTGCTAACAACAAACGGCATATTGATTCCTTTTCAGTGTTGATCTATAGGAAGGGAGTTTTTTTTTCTTTACCTGTCTATTGCCTCCATTATAAGATATTTTCTGAATAAGATCCAACTTCGCATCCACCCAGTAGACATCATGAGTTTGCATATCAATCGTTAGATCTCGTGGCATACTGATTCCATTAGATACAATGGAAGACCATTTGGATCCGTCCAAATAGGATTTGCCAATGCGTGGATATTGTCCATAGTCAATCCAATACAGTAGTCTGTGGAAAAAAAAATCTGGTTGCTATTAAATCAATCAACTGCCAACCGACAACAGGTTGGATGAGGTGTTTTATCTATAATTTTGTTTATTAATATAACTAATTCCATGAAAAAGAAAAAAAGAAGAAGTTAAAACCAAAAAAGAAAGGTTAAAGTTTAATTGGGATGATCGTGTTACATGGTAGCCAGATGCATGAGGCTGCAGCAGATTATAGGCAATCCGATAGAGTAGTCTGTGGAAGAATAAATCTGGTTGCCATACAGGGTAGCTTAAAAAAAGGGCGCAGTTCAATATCTTGACAACGGTTTCAAATTTTGAAAAACACTAAAACACATGTTTTCAATTATCAAAAGGGAAACTTTTTTTGGTGGTTTTCAAATTTGGGACATTTACAGGGGAGGTCCAAGGGGGGGGGTCAAGTGTGAATTCTTAAATAAAATTACAAATTTTATATTGCTTTTTTGAAATGTAAAACAAAATAAAAAAAATAGATTTATTTGAGACACCTTGTAGCATCAATCGATAGTCGCATCATCGTGTTTGATGGTGAGGCTGCAGCCCTTGCAGCCGCTTTAAATAAGTTGTTATATGCAGCTACAGTTTTCAATTATCTTCAAACATCCAATTTTAGAGGCTAATAATTGGCATGGACCTCCTAGAACTATGTCAATCACTGCAATATTATTACATCAGTCACAGACATAAGAATATTTGAAGAGTTGCTGTTTACGTCTTTTTGTCAGAATTGTTTAGCCAAAATGGTAAGCGATATCGAAACACATTAGCATGAGATGTTATTAACTTTTAAATAAAATTAATAAAAAACATTTACCAAAAACACTATTTATAATTATTTATGAAGGAACCAGTTTCGAATCATTATAAATTGAGTCGAAGGATGGAAGTTGACTTGAATGATTCGAAACTAGTTTCTTCATAAATAATTATAAATAGTGTTTTTGGTAAGTGTTTTGTTTAATTTTATTTAAAAGTTAATATTTTTGACACTCATAATTAACATGTTATTCAAAGATGTAAAGTTATTAATGAAAATGTTATTTTTGTTATTCATGAAAAATTTCATATATCAGTTATGACTTTATGAAGCTTATTTGAACCCGTATTAATAAGAATATTTTGGTGTTCAATGTTAATTGTCCCTTGTAACCTAAAAATAATTTTGTTACGTAAAACCTCACTAATCGTTATTTAACTTGAGTGATCTAACGGGCACTTGTGTATTCAACGTGCCATTGGCGCGGGGTATATTTTACCTTTTAATAGGGTTGACTGCCAACTCTTTTGGAGCATCTGTTGTAGTTTTTACTAAAACTTTTCGGTTGGATCCATCCAGCCAGCAGACCTCCAAATAGTTTTCATGAGGGAACACATTAGTAAAGTATAGGTTGCCAGCTATCCAATCAACCGCGAGACCTGAAAAGATTATAAACACAAGTTTGGGTGTCATTTTTAGAATACGAAAAAAAGGATCGTTTTTAGAGGTGAGAGAACGGGGTAGTAAAATTTTCGGGGAGTGCTAAAAATATTGTTTTTGTTAACGTTCTCTATGACAATCACGCTCTTCTGAGAACAATCAAGGCCCAAAACCAGATCAATCCAGAGTATTATGTAATGTTCTAGGTTGGTAGGATCTGTAATCAACTAAAGAATTGAATGCCGTCTGCATAACGGACAATAGTTTTGTATTGCTTGATTTATCCTAGATCTGATTCAATGCCGAAAGAAACAGGATGATTTTGCCATGCGATCAAAGATAGGCGATCTTTGAAAGGAAAAAAATCCCGAGTGAAGTTGGTGCGAAAACCAATCGCCTGTGTAGTCCAAGTATATTGTTGACTGAACAAAGTAAAATCTAGTTTTAACTCCACAATTTTTCTTTAAATGTCTCTTTATTTGTTCAAACTTACCTCTGATACCATTCGATCCAACTCCTTCTTTGATAACATGCTGTAGGCCATCTCCGGCGGGGTGTATTCTAAAGATACCATTCCAAGTTCCTCTATTGAATTCCACCCAGTAAATCCACTTGCCTGCATAGTGGATGTCCACATGCAACATGTGATGGCCTATAATCAAAACAAAGAAATAAGAACATAAGGAAAGAGTATTACTATAGACAAAGTCAGTCATTTGTATCGGTGTTATTGTTTACAATTGAGTTCCAATTCACTGTTGAACCGACGGTGATTGAGCGTCCTAAAATGTTTCTGGCATTTTAATAAAACAGAATTCCTTAAATTTAACAATAGTTCTTTTCCAAAAAATTTTTGTTTTTACTCAAACCTCAATGAATCAAAATGTGCCAAAGATGAAACCACGCTACAACACTGAAGTTTCAACAATGCATAAAACACATTTGTAGGAAAAGATGGACTAGATCCCAAATGGCCCCGCATTTAAAGCAATGTTTGTTTGTCTGATTCAAATGTACGGAATTTGGCCATAAGCGTCCAAATATTTTTTCTTCTTCGACATTAATCTTTTAGTTCAGGCCTACCGAGAGGGGGTTGGAATAAGGGGAATCACCCTGGCTTTTTTGGAGGGGCCGAAATTCCAAGGTTTTTAAAGCTTTTACCACCTCGATTAGCTAGTTTATACAGTCTAAAACTTGATTGATTTGATTCATTGATCATGATTTGTTATTAATAGAAGTAATTTAACATCATTAGTTTATATTATACATCATGGATACTAACTTATAAATGTTATTTGCTTTTGAGGATTCATGGATTTTTGTATAGGGACCAATAACTTTTCAGTCCCGGGCCCGGATTTTCTTTTGGCGGCCCTGTTTTAGTTATGAGTACAAAGGAGACTGAATAGGAGAATCTTTGCGGCCCATTGGGAGAAGATGCTGGGTGAAACAGTCATGTACTGTTGCTACTGCGCCTTTCTGGGCAATGCGGGATTTTTAAACCTTTCCATTTCTTCATTTTCAGCCTGTTTTATATATTTGGTCTCCCCTTGATTTTATCAGACGTTTAGCAGGTCCTAGAGACATACTTCTACAAGGAGTTGCTATGATTTAAGAACCTTTCTCAGTGAGGTCCAAACATTTTTTTTTTTTTTTGCTCAGCGTCTTTTAAACATCTATTGACCATACGAGACTGAGTTTTTACCCTCCATCCGCTAGAAACTTGCAGACCAGCTACCCACATTGACCTCACCCAGGGTTGGGCCGGAAAAATAGGCACCACCAAGAGAGCGCGAACCCATGTGGGCAACAACATGGAGCAACCTCCTTGGACGTTCATTAACTTCAGTGATCGAACGAGAACTGGTGTATTCAACGTCCCTGTATTCAACGCTAACCAAACATTTAAAGCAATGTAAAGTGTGAACCATGTACCTTTATTATGTTACTGGTGGTATTTGTTTTTAATACATCAAAATCGACCTGCCTCAGTAGATCAGTGGGTAAGCGCTCGCCTGGTAAACAGGAGGGCGTGGGTTCGATCCCCAGCAGAGGCAGAATTTTTCCCCACTAATTAGAGTATTTGACCACATAAAAATAGAGCTCTAAGGGTTAGGTGGTAGAAAATGCCTCAGGCATTAACCTCGCCTAGTGGTTGGTTACCTTCCACTCAAGAGTATATATTTTTCTTTTTTAAATCAAACTGCAATTATATATATGGATTCCAGAACGATCAGTTCTTAGAACCGGCTTCGCTAATTAATTTTCTACACATACCTGGTCCAGATATTGGTACCATTGCCTCTGCAGAATCTTTCAGACTATATCCTCGCGTAATATCAAGTTGACTAACTACAGCAAATGTTTTGTAATCACTACAGCCAGTATCTCTATCGTTATCTTTTTTAAATCCTACTGCACATGCGCAAGTGAAACCTAAATGATTTTTTGGTATACACAAATGTTCACAGCCGCCATTATTGATTAGACAAGGATGATTGGTTGCTGCAATCAAAATAGAAATGAATAAAAATATTTTTTTAAAACAATCGTAAAATAAAAAGTAGTTAGACAATATCGATTCAGATTAATTATAAAGGTGGCGAGCTTACAATAGTATTATCATCGTCAGGCCGATGTTGACCCTACGATGTTCACTGTTCTACTCTGTGTATGTTTATTTAATAGTCTGATTACTATTAAAAGATTAGACTAATTTTTCGGTCAAATTATGACCAAGCACAATGAAAATAGTAACATAACACTAAGGGCCATATTCTAAAACTCCACTCAAGTGTGATTTGTCACTCCAACTATAAATTAGCGAAGTGGCTACTCGCACTTGTAACATTTCTGTTTTTATTTTATAATGAAACTAGCATCCCCCATTGCGGCTTCGCCCGCGCATATTTTACATGTGGTATACATATCACAGTTCGAAAATTGTGAAAGTAGGCGTGTACGCTGTTGTATGTATGTATATACATGTATCATGCTATCTCTCTTGCTGCAATGTATTTCTTTTGGGGATTGTTTACTTTTCGCAATTTCTACCCCTTAAAATTAAAATTTTGCAAAATCCTTTCTTAGTGCACACTTACATGGTGCAACGAAGGTCGCCTAATTTCAAGTCTGTAGCATTAATAGTTTCAGCTGTACGTTGATCAGTCACTCAGAACTGATCAACGCCTTTTATATATAAAGAAGATATTACATGTAATTTTTTTTGTCAGAACATTTTTTAAAATACAAATCAGACAGTCAAGTGGTAGTGAACACTCCAACTCGCACTCAAGTGGAGTTTTAGAATATGGCTTGTAAAGAGAAATAGGTTTCATCAAAATGGATAACTGGGAGAAATAAGCTTCAGAACAGAGAGTGAGCGCCACCTCCTAGTAATTGATTTATAATGAACCGAGGTACCCAATCAAATTTTTTTTATAGCGTGGTATTTTTTGGGAGTTAATATTACTTATAGCGTGGTACTTTTTTGGGGGTTAATATTACTTATAGCGTGGTATTTTTTGGGGGTTAATATTATTTATAGCGTGGTATTTTTTAGGGATTAATATTATTTATAGCGTGGCATTTTTTGAGGGTTAATATTACAAAATCTCACTTACGTGATCGCTTTCTAAAGACAGTAATTGTTTTTAAGTCTGCTATATTATCCATAATAATTTGTGGATTCAGTGAATCATCCTGTTCTCCAATCTCAACGCGCTCCAATTTCTCATACGATGGGTCCAAATAATAAAGTTTTCTTTCATAGATGGCCAAAGATTTGACCAAATGAATATTATTCAAAGAACTAAGGACGGTTCGTTCTGATTCACCATCTGTGTCGATTACTTTTACCTGAAACAAACACATTTTGGTTTTTATTTTATTTTCAAAAAATGAACTTTTGGAATCGATCAAGAAAAAAAAATCAAATGGGACTCACACATACCAAATATCACTAAATTTGGTGTACGTTGAGTCTATAGATTAATTTCACCATAAAAAATATTTTTGGTAGTTTTCTTGAGTGTTGATATTTTGATATTTATCTATTAAAAACATTTGACTCACACATACCAAATATCATTAAATTTGATGTACGTTGACTCACACATACCAAATATCACTAAATTTGGTGTACGTTGCCACACACATACCAAATATCATTAAATTTGGTGTAAGTTGACTCACACATACCAAATATCATTAAATTTCGTCTACGTTGACCCACATATACCAAATATCATTCAATTTGGTCTACGTTAACCCACACATACCAAATATCATTAAATTTGGTCTACGTTGACCCACACATACCAAATATCATTAAATTTGTCTACATTGACCCACATATACCAAATATCATTAAATTTCATCTACGTTTACCAACACATACCACATATCATTAAATTTAGTCTACGTTGACCCACACATACCAAATATCATTAAATTTCATCTACGTTTACCCACGCATACCAAATATCATTAAATTTCGTCTACGTTAAGTAGCAAAAGTGCTATTTACGGCGCTAAAATACATCTTGCCCATTCAATGTATGCTGGTTATAACACGCTCGATGGATTTTGAACACCTTACAAAACGATCAATCCGCGATCTGGTATTTCTTGTTTTCCACATCCCGATGCGAGCGTTTTTTCTTCTTTTTCAAAATTCTCAAGTCCGATTTCGGTGATTGAGCACTTCCATACTTCCAAATCGCGGCCTGGGCGTTTTACACTTGCTCAATTGCCGAATTTTGAGGTTTGAGAATTTCGCAAACACTACATCGTTTATTTTTCATTTTTTTGGTGGTCAATTTTTTTTCAGTCGATGAGTGATTTCAAGGTTTGAGCCTAAAATTTATATTTTTTGGATTCCCTTTTACGTTTTTTGTCGTAGGCGACAAAAAAAAAAAAAAAAANAAAAAAAAAAAAAAAAAAAAAAAAAAAAAAAAAAAAAAATCTTCAAGTGTTAGTGAGAACTAGGTGTTATTTTCTCAGTCTACTCTGACCTAACACATGTCAACAATATTTTTGTGAATTAGTTTTGAATAATTTGGTTTGAAATTTAACTTACAGCTCCCTCTGTACTGTAGTAAAGCATTCCATTCTCTTGGTCTAATGCAAGCGCTTCATAGTATTGGCCGGATACCAGAATACCGGGGCTGCTTCCATCCATATTGGCTTTTCCAATTTTCAAAGGAACGCCATTGCCTCCCTCATCTATCCAATAGAGTTTGCTGAAATCATTTTTTTTTTTTAAATCACTGATATAACTAGTAGTTTGTGAACTGCAGACCTCACTTACAATGGTCATCATTATTCAACTATCTCTGAATTGGTATTTAGGATGTTTGTAGTCATTATGAAATATAAGTTTCAATACAATTTTGTGTATCAACTACAAATAATAAGGTGACATTCTCAAGTCCACTTGAGAATGTCGTAACAGACGAAAGCGCTCGTGACTCGCCTTATTATTTGTAGTTGATACACAAAATTTTATTGAAACTTATATCTCTGAATTGCTATGAACCAATTAATGCCCAAACCAAATTTCATCAAAATTGGAGAAGACGCTGCGCTGAAGAGTTATCGTGGTATGAAAAGACAAAACAAAAGCATGGAGTTAAATCTAGACCTCGATTTGTTCGGTCAACCAACACAGTCTATGCCACAACTTTTACCACGCATACAAAATGTCACATAAGTTCTAACTCATACAGTACATACATCTCATAAGTTCTCATACTCCAGTGATTTCATTGTCAACCTGGGCAATAGCTGCCCATTGTGAGGGCGATTTAAGATTGCGTGATGGTCATAGATAGAGAGAGGTGAATTAAGGGAGCGATCATTTAAGTTCTTAGGTGATATTCAGTAAGCAGCCAATACACGTGTGTCCTAGAAATTCAATAAGTTCCTCGCACAGGACAAATGGCACAGGATTCTTAAAGCCAACACATGTCCTAGGAATACAATAAGTTCCTCGCACAGGACACATGGCACAGGATTTTTAAAGCCAACACGTGTCCTAGGAATCCAATAAGTTCCTCGCACAGCACACATGGCACGGGATTCTTAAAACCAACACGTGTCCCAGGAATCCAATAAGTTCCTCGCACAGGACACATGGCACAGGATTCTTAAAGCCAACACGTGTCCCAGGAATCCAATAAGTTCCTCGCACAGCACACATGGCACAGGATTCTTAAAGCCAACACGTATCCCAGGAATCCAATAAGTTCCTCACACAGGACACATGGTACAGGATTCTTAAAGCCAATACGTGTCCTAGGAATCCAGTAAGTTCCTCGCACAGGACACATGGCTTTCTTAAAATAGGTATCATGGATTGAACAGGCATCAGTGGGGGTGGGGGGAACAGGACCACTGACACCATCGAATTCTGTAAATAAATTAATAATTAATTAAAGAAAGGCATGTAACTTATGCTTACGGTAAATTGACCTTAATGCAGTCAACTGACCTATCTATAGGCACTTGAATTGGCTCTACTTACTATCTCAGATAATTCTACCAATAAACAATTAAAAAATTGTTCTTCAAATCGGGGAGGGGGGCACCCCCTCAGAATCTGCTACTTCTCAGAAGATATTTTACTTACCCTTCCACAGGATCCAAAACGATCGCATTTGGTTTACCCACACTGTCCGATTTTCCATTGTTGGCCAAAACAACTGTCCTGTACTTAATTTTACCATCGACTCGAATTGCTTCTATGTTGGACGCCAATCTGTTTCCAATATACATATTTCTACCGAGCCAATCGAATGCTATACACGAAGGAGCACCTACTACGCCAGTAATACCGGATAGAAACTGAGTCTTGTTTCCTCCATGATACGGAGACATAAAAATTGTACCCTGAAATTGAGAACAAAAAATACGTAGAACCAATAACTAACACCTTGAGTGTAGAAATGTTCCAACAGCTCCCACACACCCTGCTATTGTACCCAAGATTTTTTTCGGGGGGTTGGANGGGGGGGGGGGGGTCTGAAGGATTGACAGTAAAGCCAGGACTAACACCTGAAAATGATGATCATGGAAGGTGATGTTGGTTTTGTTGATGTTGTCGCTGTTGCTACTGCTGTTGTTGTTGTCATTGCTGCTGCTGTTTTTGCTGCGGTTTATGTTGTTTTTGTTGTTGTTGCTGCTTTGTTGTTGTTTTCGCTGTTGTTTTTGTTGCTGCTGTTGTGGTTGTTATTGATGTTGCTGTTGTTTTTTTTTTTTTTTTTTTTTTTTTTTTTTTTTTTTTTTTTTTTTNGGGGGGGGGGGGGATTCTGGACTCCATGGACCCACCCTCTGGGTACGGCCTTGGCGAGACGTACGGGTAGCGGTCGAAAATATCCAACTCGTTACTACGTATTGAAAATTGCTGTTCACCATTGGGAATTATTTTTATTCTTGATGGCGAGTGGCAATGATTTATTTGCTCGTGAATGTTGGGCATTTGAACAGACTACTACAAAAATCTGACAAATTTAAAGTATAAAATTTCCATGAAAAATGCGCTCATTTGAGATTTATTTCATTAGCTTCCATCAATTTGTAAAAAAAAAAATATTAACACAGGGAAGGAACTTTTGGACCACCCTGTAAAAGATATTCTTTTCTTACAAATGTTAACATAGAAAAGGAACTTTTGGACCACCCTGTAAAACATACTCATTTCTTACAAATACTAACATGGGAAAGGAACTTTTTGACCACCCTGTAAAACATACTCATTTCTTACAAATATTAACAGAGGAAAAGAACTTTTGTATCACCCTATAAAACATAATCATTTCTTACAAATATTAACAGAGAAAAGGAACTTTTGGACCACCTTGTAAAACATAATCATTTCTTACAAATATTAGCAGAGGAAAGGAACTTTTGGACCACCCTGTAAAACATGATCATTTCTTACAAATATTAACAGAGGAAAGGAACTTTTGGACCACCCTGTAAAACATACTCATTTCTTACAAATATTAACAGAGGAAAGGAACTTTTGGACCACCCTGTAAAACATAATCATTTCTTACAAATATTGAGAAAACTTTCATAAAAATCGGAAGAGTGGTTTCGATTCCAGAGCTCCGCACACGATTCCGTACGTACGTCATACCGACATAGCCTTCCGCACACCAAAGTTTTTTTAACTTTATATAGGCCCACAAGCAATAGAAATGACATTTTCTATATTTATTTTGGGTTATCGTCAGGCGCTTTTTTAGGACAAAAAATGTTCAAATTTTCCGCAGATTAAAATACTTCATCTTCTATATAATTCTAATCTATAGAAAGAGAAAGTGATTTTTTTTGGTCCAGGAGCTTCACCATGGTATTTAGACAAGAAGTAAGTCAATTTTTAGCCCCCTCCGTCTACCAGATGGATACTCCCCCTATTACTTACATTATCATTATCACTCCCACCATCTTCATCGTTTGTCTTCTTAGTTCCTTCCAACCAATACAACATAGCACTTTTCTTATCAAATTCAACTTGAAGACCATTTTCCACCCCCACTACTGGAGTAATAAGGCCAGAACTTTTGTCACCTGGTTTTAAACTAACGTCCACAATTTGAGATCCTTTCATGACTAGCAAGACGGGCGTTTCCTCTGAAAAAGAAAACAAAGTTTTAACGGTCAACTATCAATCTTTCTATACATTTCCTTGTGATTTGTAAAGTATCTGCAGGGTCATTCAATATATTAGTTTGTATTTCAACTCTGTCAATGCTTAAGATAAATACTTTTTATTTATCTTGAGTCTTCTATTGCTCGCAAAAAGTACTACTTTTAGGTAATGCTCATTTTTACATTGCATATCCTATAAAAAGGAAAGTATTGTAATGGGGTGAAATTTTCAATCGCGAGTTTTCAAACGATTGAAAATACGATCCCACACAGGGATCGATTTAAGACATCGATCCCTGTATTATGTATGTCATTTTTTTTTTTTTTTTTTTTTTTTTTTTTTTTTTTTTTTTTTTTTTTTTTTTTNGGTTGGGCCGGAAAGAGCCAACGATACGTGGTGTTCCCAAGCGGTCACCCATCCAAGTACTGACCACGCCCGACGTTGCTTAACTTCAGTGATCTGACGGGAACTGGTGTATTCAACGTGGTATGATCGTTGGCTGTATGTCACTTTAATGCCAAAGGAAGAACCACAAAATGTTTGGTAGAAAACGTATGAACCGTTCGGGAGTTTTTGCCGCTTTTTAGAGAGTTTCACAAATCCTGCTTAAGAAGAGAACGGTAAGAGCAAAAGCTTAAAATGGTACCTATTTATATCAATTTTATGCGTGGAATGCGCAACGACATTGTTGGTTGAAGTCATATCTTCCTTTGGCAGTTATTTTTCGCTTTAACATCACAAATATGGTGAACACCATCTTGCATGGTTAAAAACGCGAAAAGTAAAGCGACGTGAACCTAATCAAAGTGGGGATATTCTTATCTTCAAACCCCCCTACCTTCCACACATCGTCCATCTTTGGTAACACGGAATCCTGGAGTACATTTACAAGTGTATCCTGTGCTTGACGAAGGTGACAGTAGACAAAGTTGTTGACAGGGTGCATTCAGACAGTCATTTCGGGTGAGAGGTTGTAAACTTGGATGATGGACGTGAATGCTGAGAGGTTGAGAGATCAAATGGGACACCACAGTTTGATTTTTACCACGGAACTTGTGAGCAGATAATACCTATAACAAACAACAAATAATTGTATATAGGTATACAGTGAATTTACTTTCTCAGTCATAGTTTTACTCTCAGCCCGATCAAACTAACGGCTTAGGACTAGCTTGGCTAGCGTCAATGACACGTTGAATACTTACACCATAGGGATCACTGAATTTAAGCAACGTTAAGCGAGGTTGAATGGATGACCAGGCTGGGTGAGGTAAATATGGGTAACTGGTATTCAAATTAAAACCCCCGACTTGATTGACTGTTTCTGTTGAAGAACAGTGAGAGGAAATATATTATTCTACGACGTGAATAAAACCATTAATGTGCAGCAATTTTCACGCCAAGAAATGATATATTGCACCGGCTCCAGTCGTGAAACGTTTGTTCGATCAGGTTGAGAGTTCGACATTTAGATTTCCTGTGAATAATTTATACTGGGGAGGTAAACCCACAGTATATTTGTCACTATTTTTAATGGGCATCATAGCATGACGCACTGCGCTATTAATGGACGACATGGTAAAGAAACCATGCTTTAATGATGTCCAACGAGACAAGCGAGGTCATGAATGACATGGTAATGAAACCATGCTTTAATGATGTCCAACGAGACAAGCGAGGTCATGGATGATATGGTAAAGAAACCATGCTTTAATGATGTCCAACGAGAGAAGCGAGATCATGGATGACATGGTAAAGAAACCATGCTTTAATGATGTCCAAAAAGACAAACGAGGTCATCTGTGTAGTTATGCAAATTAGCAGATTGCAATTTTATAGTGAAGTTATTTTACCAACTATTGAGGTGAACTGCTGGAGTTAAGCAACGTCGGACATGTTGAATACTCATATGGGATTCCGTACCATGTGTTAGCTAGTGAAAAAAAATCAGTTTGAAGTAAACCTTCTTCAAATGGTCTTACCCTATTAAGCTGCCTATCCGTCCAATACAAAACGTCTTCAAATAACGTTAACGAATGTGGATGTAGAAGATAGTGAGATCCGGCCACAACTTGCTGCCGTCCAGTTCCGTCGTAGTTACAAAAATCGATAAAGTCCAACTTCGAATCCGCAAAATATATTCTTCGAGTAGCAATGTCCAAAGTCAACCCATTAGGCCAATAGATTTTCGTTGAAATAATTGTAGAACGATTTGTGCCGTCCATGCCAATTCTTTCAATACGAGGATTTTCACCCCAGTCAGTCCAGAACAGCCATCGAGTTCCTGAAGAAGAAAAAGCAAATCATTATATTTGAGTACATTCTAATACCAGTTGACCATTTGGTACTTTTTCTGCTACTGTTCAGTTTTTAATGGTATAAGGCTCCGGTTCTTAGACAGGGGTTTTTTCAGCCTTTACAGTTTTTTTAGATTTGGTGAAATCATTGGGGGAGTACCTTATGAAGGAACTCTTTTTCGATTTTGATGAGACTGAGGTATAAATTGGGTATGAATGTTGATAAGTAGTACTAATAATCTTTTTGAAACTCATGGCTATGTATATACGAGTATAAATGGGAAATGCAGTCTCAGTATTGAGCAAACTGAGGAAGAAAGAAGATAACCTACACCAAGTTCTTAACATTGTCAAAAAGTCTGGTGTGAACATCACACGACTTTCCTTATCTATATAAAAAAGTATTGTAATGGACTGAAATTTTCGATGCCGAGTTTTCAATGACAAAACACGTTTTGAGGTCCCCAGAGCCCAAATCTCGAGTTTTTCCTTTTCATGGGATTTTTTATCTAGTGAAAAGGAAAAACTCGAGATTTGGGTTCTGGGGATCTCAAAACGTATTTTGTCATTGAAAACTCGACAGGAAAGTAAAAATTACTGGGCTGTGTAATCTTTTAAAAAATAAAAAAAAAATCGGTGCCTGGGGACTTGGAGGTGGTCAAGTAACTTCTCACAATATCAAGTGTGATTCATTTTTCACCATCACCATAAATTAGATCTACAGTCCAATGTGGGATTTGGCCTTCTCAACAACTCTCCATGAAGATCTGTCTTTCACGCGGCTACCCCAACTTGAAAATCATAATTGGACTCGAAATTTTGTTTTTCAGTCATGGTTACTTCCTAGTGTTTGAATTAAAAATTACCGAAGGCGTAATTTCTTCCAGTCCATATATGCCTTGCTAACTTTCCATGAGGAAAAGTAAATCATACTTGAGATTGTAAGAAGTTACTTGAGGGTGACCTGAGCTGATGGTGTAAAATAACGCAGAAAGCAACTCTGTAATATCATTATGTTTATAACTCTTATGTTACTGACGTAATTATATTGCAATGATTGTCATGGTTCTTGGGGCCCATGTCAATTATTAACCTCCAAGAACGGATGTATGATGACAATTAAAAACATAAGCGGTAGACTACAACTTATCTAGAGCTGCTGTTTCATACATCTGGCTACCATC
>CM022876.1:35634757-35654268 GCA_012654025.1 Pachypsylla venusta
AATTATTATAAGTTGAAATGGGCAAGTGATTTGAGAGTTTTCTTAGTGGCGTATCGTAGTTAACACAAAGGGAGTTATCCCCTTTTTATACAAATTATTATAAATTGAAATGGGCAAGTGATTTGAGAGTTTTCTTAGTGGCGTATCGTAGTTAACATAAAGGGAGCTATATTCTTGTTTACAGAGGTCATTGACTTAGGATAGGTTAGTATTGTTTACATCAGTGCTGTAACTCAAAGAAATTTAATACGTACCTCTCAGTATTAAAAATCTATTCTTGCCATCATAGTCCACAGTTTCAATATAGTCCAACAGATTATCACACCAAAACAATCGCTTTGCCGGAATATCAAGTGCCACGCCAGAGGCTTTATAAGCCGCTTCGGATACGATGGCTACTGCCATAGTGCCGTCCATGTTAGTTCTTAATACTTGATTACTGTCGGCCACAAACATATAACTGAAAATAAATTCGGTAGTCAGCGTCAATGGCACGTTGAACACATCAGTTCCCGTAAGATCACTGAAGTTCACGTTGAACACATCAGTTCCCATAAGATCACCGAAGTTCACGTTGAACACATCAGTTCTAGTAAGATCATTGAAGTTCACATTGAACACATTAGTTCCCGTAAGATCACTGAAGTTCACGTTGAACACATCAGTTCCTAAAAGATCACTCAAGTTCACATTGAACAAATCAGTTCCCGTAAGATCACTGAAGTTCACATTGAACACATCAGTTCCCGTAAAAACACTGAAGTTCACGAGTCGTCAGTTCCTCTAAGATCACTCAAGTTCATGTTGAACACATCGGTTCCCGTAAGATCACTGAAATTCACGTTGAACACATCAGTTCCCGTAAGATCACTAAAGTTCACATTGAACACATCAGTTCCCGTAAGAACACTGAAGTTCACGTTGAACACGTCAGTTCCTCTAAGATCACTCAAGTTCATGTTGAACACATCGGTTCCCGTAAAATCACTGAAATTCACATTGAACACATCATTCTCGTAAGAACACTGAAGTTCACGTTGAACACGTCAGTTCCTATAAGATCACTGAAATTCACGTTCAACACATCAGTTCTCGTACGATCACTCAAGTTAAGCATCTGGACGTTTACTTGGTAGGGGACCACCTAGATTACAGTACTGTTGGTGCTAGCTATTTCCGGCGCATGCCAGGCTGGGTAAGGTCAAAGCGAGTCGCTAGTTTGTAAGTTTTTAGCGAATGTAGTGTAAAACCAAAGTCCTGAGCCAAATTCTGATAATTTTTCTGGGGTTTCAGCCTATGGTTTCGGGGAGGGGGGGTCTATTCTCATCATTTTTCGATATCACTTACCGTTTTGGCTAAACAATTAGTAACGTTACAGATGACATTATAATTCACTCACCCAGAGGTAGGATCCAAAGCTATATCCGCTGGATTGGTCAAATTACTACTCAAAACAATTGCGTGATGTCTTCCATCCAATTCAAAGACGTCAATTTTTTGTCCAACAGCGTCTGCGACATAAACTTTATCACCCACCCAATCGACGGCAATAGCAATAGGAGACCATGAGCCTGGTAAAGAGATTTCACTGTTTTGAGTGGCTCCAGAACCGGACAAACTTTGAGAATGGATCTGAAAAAGATTTATTTTGGTCACTTTCCGAAGGTGTAATATACTATGTGGGTGTCCACGTAATGCTGGCTATTTTTCCGGCCCAAACCAGGCTGGGTGAGATGTGGATAGCTGGATTTCAAGTTTCCAGCGAATGGAGGGTAAAACCCCCATCTTGAATGACCAATAGATGTTAAAGAGACGTTGTCAAATTAAAAAAAAAAAAAANAGTCAAATAAAAAAAAAAAAAAAAAAAGGTTTGTCGTCCGTCAGGGAAAATGTCACTTTTCCAACTCAAACCAAATTAACTACTAGTTTTGTAAACTTTAGACTACACACATTTTATATGGCCACCAAAAGGCCCCCAGTGAACCAAAAGCACTCAAAAAATACTTAGCAAATTCTACATATAAATGTACATAATAGAGGCCCATACCGAGTTTCATCAAACTAGACGTTAGAGAGTTATCGAAGAACAAACAGACGGTTAAAGAAAAATCGTGGAGTTAAAACTAAACTTGACTTCCTATGACATCATCGTTTCCGATGATAGCCAGATGTATGTGACTGCAACTGTAAATAAGTTGTTGTTTGTCATCATACATCTTGTAGTCTAATAATTGACATAATGATAGTCCTAAAAAATAATTAGCTCAGTTACTGAAACATAATAATATTGCAGAGTTGTTTTCTGTGTTATAATAAGTGATAATTGGAATGGAAGAAATAACGCGTTCGGAATATATGGTATGGCGGTCTGACTCGGGGTCTAGTTGTACATCTGGCCGAAGTCCCCCCAAAGGATTGTACTCTTTGACACCATAATAACGCCTTCGGAATATTTGGTATAGAGGGGTCTAGTTGTTCCTCGGCGTAGTCCCCCCCAAAGGATTGTACTCTTTGACACCATAATAAAGCCTTCGGAATATTTGGTATGGAGGGGTCTAATTGTTCCTCAGCATAGTCCCCCAAAGGATTATAATCTTTGACACCATAATAACGCCTTTGGAATATTTGGTATGGCGGTCTGTCTCGGGGTCTAGTTGTACATCTGGCCGAAGTCCCCCCAAAGGATTGTACTCTTTGACACCATAATAACGCCTTCGGAATATTTGGTATGGAGGGATCTTATTGTTCCTCGGCAGAGTCCCCCAAAGGATTGTACTCTTTGACACCATAATTTACCTTTCTTGTCTTAGAATCTGACCAGAACAATAAATTCTTCCTATAATGATAGTCCAATCCGTTGACATAGGAGCTTGTATTGAATATAGACTGAACAGTCTGTCCTTCCACGTTCATCTTGACGACAACATCATCATGGGCAAATAATAGTTGAGCCGATGATCGATCTTGAGCTAAACATTTCTTGTGTTCTTTAAGAAGATAGCCAGAGTGACATCCACACTTGTACGTATCGTCCAGATTGAGACAGGTTTGCTCACAAAATCCCCACTCGGAACATTCATCACGATCTGTTAAACAAATCAAATTAATCGAAAAATTATCGAAAACCGTGAATCGTACGGAAATAAATATTCTATCTTTCTTTAGAATAAATAAAATTTGCTACAATTTTAATTAAATTGCAACTCTATGGCCTTAACTGATTGCGAGATATAGCACTTTGAAAATTGTAGATTTTTTCATTTTATTAACATTACATTGGTAATAAGCTGAAATGTTTGCCGATCTCCGTGGCCGAGTTGTTAAGAGCATTGACTGTTGGACCGGAGATTGTGGGTTCGAATCCCGCCCGGAGCGAAAATTTTCTGATCGNTTATTTCTTCTTGAGCCAGTCTTTTTTCTTGCTGTTTGATCCATGTACTTTTAGGTCTTCCTCTTCTTCTTGGAGCAACAAGAAGCGTTTTTTGGTATTAAGGTATTGGTATTAAGTATTGGTATTGGTATTAAGCTGAAATGTTTAATTGACATCATAAATCTAATTTTGGAGGATAATAATAAACGGTACACAGACCCAGAGATGTACACACAAAATTTCATCAAAATCGGATAAGGCGTTTGATAAAATTTAGTACATTGATTCACCCGAGAATTTTATTAGATAGATTTTGTTATTTTGAAGACATTTTGGTTTGGGTGCACAGGTAGGGTCCCATATATGCAAAAATATAAAAGTCGCCTCATTTTGATNGCCTATTGACAACGTCAAACCGAAAGACTTTGGAATAAGAAAGAGAAAGTCTAGTAAGGTTTTCCCTAACATTTATTTTTATTCTGGAGGGGGTCCTGACCCGGAAACCCCCCTTGTGTGCGTCACTGAGCAGAAGGGAAAGTAATGTTGGTGTTTTTTCGTAGGCATAGAGAACTCTGGGTCTCTGATACATCCAACGAACGTGATGTACCAGATCAACCAGGAAATAGCCAGTGGATTTCACACTACAAAAAGTACGGATGGAGTCTCTCTCGTGGGGTTTGTATCCGATTAGCCTGTCGTGAATGAAGGAGACGAAAGATTTTTTTTTAAAAAAAAAGTAGGTAACAGTACACCTTGGGCATTTATCCACTGCAATCAAAGAAAACCTACCTATACACGATCGACTATCATTTGACACTTTTCGACCTTCAGGACATGCACATACGCCTCCTGTAGGACTTGCTTGACATTTGTATTCACAATTAAGAAGAGAACAGCTTTTAGTGGCTGAAACGAAACAGATTAGTAAATATGAATGGTGACAATGGTTTCTCAATTTCAGGGTCCAGTTCCACAGTGAAATCTATTATCTTTATCATGCTCACACGGAAAATGTGTTAATGATAAGGTCATCAGAGAGCTATAAAATCACAAGTCCCTAAAACAGTAACAGCCTATGGTCGGTCTTTTCTCCTTTTTCCTTTCCTTTTTGGTTTATTATTTTCAATAATGAACCTTTGCAATCCTCACGAAAAAAAAAAAAAAAATACCCCCTCAAAATTTGATATTATATGTTTCAAGATACGTAGAATCCAAAAATCGAATAAAAAACTCTGCCAATGTGACACATGGTTTTATTATTTTTCTGGCAAAAAATAATAAATTCTAGCTCTTACCATTCTCCTTTTAGACAGCAATACTGAAAACCGGTAAAAACAAAAATTGCCAAGGATGTATTCGATTGCAACCAAAAGTTTCGGGGCACAATTAGAGCCCAGGTGGGACCTACGAGTATATACCGAATTTCATCCAAATCGGTCAACGCTAAGTGGCAGAACTGCCCATCAAGGCGGGCGTAAGGGGGACAAGCGGATTTTTTTTATTCGTTTTTTAGATTCTACGTACCTTGAAACGTATAATATCAAATTTTGAGGGGGGTATTTTTATTCGTGACGATTTCAAAGGTTCATTATTGAAAATAATAAACCAAAAAAGTTAAATTTGATTGTTTAATATAATCAAATTGTATAATCCACTTGAATTATTTTTCTCCCCAAAGTCTCTTTTGAACTATCTTTCACAAAATATTGCCCTTTTCAAAAAATGACATCACAAACAGAAAAATAATACTGTTTGTCTTCCCATCCCTTTACTTGAGGCCCCTTCACAACTACCCCGAAGACATACACATGCAGAGAAAGGAGGAACCGTGCGAGCTTTTGAAAAAAAGAAGAAGTTTTATATAAATCTCATTTCGGTTGAAAATAAATAAACTACAATGCTCGTACTTGACTTAAATTCAAACAAAAGGTTTGATGTTTTTATACTGGGTAGCAATTAATTTTGAGGGGGGTATTTCTTGAGGAAATAATACACCTTTTTTCGGGGGGGCCAAAAAAGGTGTATTTTTTTACAAGAAAAATAATGAACCCATGTGTCATTGGTAGAGTTTTTTTTACGTGTTTCTGTAAGTGTTGTGCGGGACAGCGAAGAATTTAAATCAAAATATCGTCAGAGATAAGACAGTGTTACACAATTTCAATAAAAATTATAATCCCACGAGTGCAAAATAGATTACTTTTAAATTAAATAAAATACCTAAAACCAGTCCACTTCTTTCTTTTTTGACGAATACTTACAACAGATCGAGTCCTCGTCAGCATTATCTTCACAGTCTTTTTTTCCGTCACAAACTTGAGTCTTTGGTATACATTTTGGTTTACCACCAGGAGAACCCAATGGACAAAGGTATTTATTATTTGGACATGCTATACTGGTACAGTTAGACTCGTCAGAGCCGTCCATACAGTCACGGTAGCCGTCACAATGGTAACTAACAGGTATACATAAAGAATTGGCACACTTGAACTGACCGACATGACAAGCGGTGAAATCTGGTGGAACAAAAAAATCAAAACATTTTAACATCATCTTCAGACATTTTGTTGTTCTGGCGGTGTTCCTCTTAAAATCAACTATTCTGTCCATGATTAAGGTTTGAAGAAATGGTAGAAGCAAAGTTAAAATGAGGTTACCGAAAATGTTAGAAATAGGTTGATATCAGATTACAGAAAATGTTAGAAACAGGTTGATATGAGGTTACCGAAAATGTTAGAAATAGGTTGATATGGGGTTACAGAAAATGTTAGAAATAGGTTGATATGAGGTTACCGAAAATGTTAGAATAGAACGGGCCATCGTGAGGACGTAAAAGGTACAATTTGAAACACGCGCCTGAAAGTAGATAGGGTGTGTCTGCATCCAAATGAATGATTTTTATCGTAATTTGCATTTTGGTCCATTATTTTATGATGTTTGATTGATCCAAGCTTTACATTCACTAAAGATTTAGTTTAATGCCAGATCTACGTAGCAGCATTTGGAGTAACCCAGTTGAAATCAGCCGCTCCACAGTCGAAACATACATGAGGATGTTGTCGTAGTAACGAAAGTAAGGCGATTTTTGATCGGGGAAAAATCTCGATTAGATCTAGTATGTAGAATCATGACTCCTGATCGTGTGACCGGAACCGCTCTATCTACATAGAGCGGTGCCGGTTGTTAGCGACCCGAAAAATATTTGTTCGACTTCACTTCATTTTACTCGAATAATATATATCCGACTTGACTTCATTTTATTCGAATAATATTTGTCTGCATTTCTAATTAATTTTGTATCGAATACAATTAAATTGATGAGTCACGAGCGCTTTCGTCTGTTACGACATCTTCTAGTTCACTAGAAGATGTCGTAACAGACGAAAGCGCTCGTGACTCATCAATTTAATTGTAGTCGATACAAAATTAATTAGAAATTCTTATATTTCAAAATGACTACAAACATCCTCATTAATATTTATCCGACTTGACTTCATTTTACTCAAATAATATTTATCCGAATGGACTTCATTTTACTCGAATAATATTTATGGGACTTGACTTAATTTTACTCGAATAATATTTATCCGACTTGACTTCATTTTACACGAAAAATATTTATCCGACTTGTCTTCATTTTAGTCGAATAATATTTATCCGACTTCAATCAATTTATTCTACTTACTGCAATTTTCCTCGTCACTGTTGTCCCCACAATCGTTGTGGTAGTTACATTTCAGTTTAGCGTCTATACACTTCTGTGCGTTGGCACATCTAAACATATCCAGATCACATGATACTCCCATCGATGTCGGACATCCTTCTTCGTCTTTTTTATTTCGACAGTCATAGTAACCATCGCATTTTTTTTCTTTTGATACACAAATGCCCTGTGGGGGATCACATTCAAAATCGCCAGATTGGCATTTTCTAAAATCTGAAAAACGAAAGAAAAATGAAAACTTAAAATTTTCCAACCTAGCACATATGTTTTTCTTTCTCTCTGTTTTTTTTTTTTTTTTTTTTTTTTTTTTTTTTTTTTTTTTTTTTTTTTTTTTTTTTTTTTNTTTTTTTTTTTTTTTTTTCTTTATTTTGTTTATACTTACAGTAATGTCAAACGTCAAAGACCAACTATACTCCAAAAGGGGAACTAAACACGGAATTTCATTCAAATCAATCAAAGTAATGTGGAAAAAGTGCAATTTCCGAAGGGTGCACGTCAAACTACAAAGACCAACTATACTAAAAAAGGGGAACTGAATTTTATTGAAAGGCGAATGTCAAACTTTGAAGACCAACTATACTCCAAAAGGGGAACTAATTACGGAATTTTATTCAAATCCATCACAGTAATGTGGAAAAAGTGCAATTTCCGAAGGGCGCATGTCAAACTTCAAAGACCAACTATACTACAAATAGGGGAACTAAACACTGAATTTTATTGAAAGCCGAATGTCAAACTTTAAATACCAACTATACTCCAAAAGTACGGAATTTTATTCAAATCAATCAAAGTAATGTGGAAAAAGTGCAATTTCCGAAGGGCGCACGGTTTTTTATTAAGTATATTTCATTTTTTGTTTAAGTACCTACCTTGAAAATCAAGCTTTGAGGGCGAGGGGTCGTGAAACTAGATAAAACCAAAGAGAAATCACGGCACCGGTCGACGAATTGGAAAATACTTGAGGGTTGTAGTTGGTCGGAGAGAGATGGAAAATTGTTTGTACAGGGGTAGTGAACCTACGTAAAACCAAGGAGAAATCAAGGCACCGGTCGACGAATTGTGACTATTGTGTTACTGACGTAATTATATTGCAGTGATTGTCATGGTTCTGGGGGCCCATGTCAATTAGCAGCCTCCAAGAACGGATGTATGACGACAATTAAAAACATAAGCAGTATACTATAACTTATCTAGAGCATACATCTGGCTACCATCTGATACGATGATGCCAATATTGAATGAATGAATACTTAAAAATAAATAAAGAATTGAATTGAACCAATGTGCTGTAGTGAAAAATTGAGATTTTTAATTTATTATGAAACTGGTTGCAGGTCGTCTCTATTGATCACTGTGACCTTTATTTAGATCTATTGTTAACAGCTGCGGGTATGGAGTTAGATTCGAACCAACAGTCTCCTGGTTACAAATCCACCGCATCAACCAACTGATCTATTGAGGTTGTTCATAAACTTGAGATCGTCATCAGACAAAAACTCGTCTGATAACTAGAAAGATTTTTCTCAAAGTGTCACTCCAGTCCGCCATATTCTAACTTACATTTCACGTTCAGTAGATTGCATAAAGTCTCATAATTGCATTTTGTTATTAGTTAAGAATTTAATTAAATTTGAAATGGATGTTAAATGATGTGGTCAAATTATATTACATAAGACAAGAGAGGTAATCATTGACTAGTTCATACTAGGACATTGTCATTATACTTATTGGCTCATTACGGGAAGCCATCACGTTGTGTTATACCGATAACTTTGTCGAAGATATCTCCAAGGCACAGAGTGATGCACACACTACCTGCCTCAGAAGCTCAGTGGTTAAGCACTCCTCTGGTAAGCAGGAGGGCGTGGGTTCGATCCCCAACAGAGGCAGGATTTTTTCCTNGGCGTGGGTTCGATCCCCAGCAGAGGCAGGATTTTTTCCTGATTAATTTGAGTATTTGACCACATCAAAATAGAGCTCTAATAGATAGGTGGTAGAAAATGCCGCAGGCATTAACTTCGCCTAGTGGTTGATTACCTTCCACTCAAGAGTCCATTTTTTTTGATGCACTAACACAAATAATAATGAAACACATATGGTATGGGGGCTGCACTCCTCAGAACAAAAGGTTGTTGTTGTAGCAGAAATCATGGTCAAAAAAAAACTAAAATCAATGATACTTTACGAGGGACTCGAAAAAAATCCGAAGCCTCACCTGAAGGATGCGGTAGGCATGCCTTTTATAATTTGAAATTTGTTCTTGGGTTCATACCATTTATAAATAGTATAAAAGTTTAATATATTCTAAATATATATAATTATTCTGGGCACTTTTATAAGAATAACTAGCTGATTGCCCGAACTTCGTTTCGAGAAGATGAGAGAACATGAGTAGTGGTAACGGGTTGTTAAGCTGTGTAGAACGTGTTGGGATTAGTATTAGATTAGGTTCCAAGCAAAAAAAAAAAAAAANTTTTTATTTTTTTTTTTTTGGAGCCTAACCCAATACTAGTCCCAACACGTCCTACCCAATAAACTTGGTTTCAATTCTATGAATTTATAGATAAAAACCTATTCGCAGACCTACTGAATGTACATACAAAAATTTCATTAAAATGGGTTAAGACGTTTTGGAGGAGTATGGTAACAAACACTGTGGCACGAGAATTTTATATATTGGAAGATAAAAAAAAAAGAATATAACTACTTAATGTTCATTCTTCGTATATTGGTACACACTTGTTTCATCACATCAAATAATCACCATCAGAAAAAAATGAGTATTATAATTGTCTTAAACGTGTTATGGGCATTCTTTTGGTTTTGCATTGCTGTTAATGCTGGATTTACCAATAGGCTTAGTAGGCTGGGGTCCAGAGCGGCAAATTTTTGTAAGAACCTAATAGGATTAGTTCTTTAAGGTCATACAATCATTTCAACATATAATATGTTTAATATGTTTCACCCCTTATTAGATAATTTTTACTTTCCTTATCCTGTGAAAAGAAAGTATTGTAATGGACTGAAATTTTCGATGTCGAGTTTTCAGTGCCAAAATATGTTTTGAGTCCTCAGAGCCCAAAAGTCGAGTTTTATCCATTGGTCGTGAGTGTGTCTGTCTGTGAACAAGATATCTCAAGAACGGTAAGCGCTAGAGACCACGAAGCTTTTGGTTGAAATAGAAGTTACGGTTAGCGGTTTTTCGCACAAATGAAAAAGAAGAATTTCATTTACAAAAATTGTAATTAGGTAATAATTATGATTGTGAACTGGGTTATTGAATCGTAAAGGTCGGGAGGGGCGGCAAAATTTCAATAGCCTACATGCAGCAATGTGTAAATCCGCCACTGATTGCTGTATTGATGGTCTTTGTCAAAAACTTTTGAGTGTTTGTGTTGCCCTGGTACGTAGAACCAACCATCTGAGGACAAAAGGTAGGCGATGTTTGTTCGGGGAAAGAGTCCGAGTGGACTTCATATGTAGAAGCAATCGCTTGTAATACTTACTACAATCAGCCTCGTCAGTGCCATCTATACAGTCGACGATTTTATCACAGCGGTAATGTTGAGGGAAACAATATGTTTTGTTCCATATGTATTGTTCACAAGACAGTTGTCCTTGTTCACACTCTGGGGGCGCTGAAACAGTAAAAAATAATTATGTTAGTTGGGCGATGAAAATGGTAATCCTGCTGAGACTCACGTGATAGTTTGACGCAGGTTTCTTAATTGTCAGTGGATTAGTCTGAAAAAGTAAATAGAAATTATAGAGGGTGTAATGAAAAAAGTGCGTTCTTTTGTAATTTTGCGTTGAATGAGGGACGATTATACTCTACTAGCTGATGCCTCCCACCTCCCACTAACATTCACTCGGTGTGAAATTCTCGGTAATCGGATCGAGAAAGGTAAAATTGGGTTGTCTTGGCGAAAGGTACCGCTGCGGCAACTGGCGGGCATACCTTATATGGAGTTTGCAAATTGCTCGATCTGCACACTCCAATAAGAACATGTTTATTTGTTTTTCCTTGCATATAATTATGCGAAACTCTGTGCTATGCGATAAGATAAGTATGCCACTGTCTGCGGGTATCCTTAAATCATGTCAATAAAAAAAAAAAAAAAAAAAACTATTTTCAATACAGGGTGTCCCAAAAGTCCGAGACCACCTGAATATCTTTTGAACAGCTTTATGTGGAGTTTTGAAATTTTGCACGGTATTATATCACAAATTAAAAAACCACGTGATGGCGTGACCAATTTTTCAGGGGCGGGTCCATGTGGCCCCCAGGGTTCCTACTATTGTTTTTTAAATACGAACACCCATCTTGTGATAGATTTTCAGAAGGACAATAGAATTAAAAGTACTTTGCAAAAAAAATTACACGTCTAGCGTGTTTAATTTCAAAATGGCGGCCATTTGAAATTTCCAGGATATCACTTCCAAGAGTGTCTAAAACTAGGCGAATTATTTGAAATGGGATACTAAATCATTGCATAGGACACCAATGTCGAGAAACCTGCTTTTTAGAAATAATTCACCTGGTTTTAGACACTCTTGGAAGTTATACCTTGGAAATTTCAAATGGCCACCATTTTGAAACCCAAACACGCTAGACGTGTAAATTTTTTTGCAAAGTACTTCTCATTCTATTGTCTTTCTGAAAATGTATCACAAGATGGGGGTTCGTATTCAAAAAACCAAGTTGGACCCCCGGGGGCCACATGGGACCCGCCCCTGAAAAATTGGTCACGCCATCAGGTGGTTTAATTTGGGATATAATACCATGCAAAATTTCAAAACTCCACATAAAGCCGTTCAAAAGGTATTCAGGTTGTCTCGGATTTTTGAGACATCCTGTATAATAGATAGTTGAATAGCTGATCGTCGCAACTTTGTATTTTACTTTTAGAGAAAATAATTTTATCTGTTCTTTTTTCTTTGCAAATATGAGAAAATCTGCGTAGCTAGGATCATAGAGTCGATTTTATATATTTCAGATTTCTTAAAGGTTTTGCGTATTATTATTATTTATTTGGGAGTGGGGGGTGGTGATTCCAGGTCAATTTTTTTTAGTATATCTTAGATTAACTTAACATTTGAACTAATATGGAATATTTGGTTCGCAAGGAACACATTTTTCTGTTACACTCTGTAGAAAATAAAAGAATAAATCAACTTTAATTGATTTCCTGTATGTAACAAATTTAACTACGTTGAACGATTTAAAAGTGATCTTCACTGGTTTCTTAGAGATCATTTTTATGTGATGTGTTTTTTACTTTTAAGTTAATGACGTTCCGAGCACTTCTATTGCTGTAGGATACAAGGGATTTTAGTGTTTAATTGAACAATACTTACTAATACCAAATTATACTGTAGCACCTTGCTTGAGTCAGCCAGCGTAGGTGGTTACATTCACTGGCAAATCTATTTATCACACTGAAGGTTAAAAGTACTATATCTTCACTTGATTAAAATTTTTATATATTTCAGTCTTAAAGGTTTTGCGTATTTTTAGTCAACTGAAGATATAGTACTTTTAACCTTCAATATGGTTTTACTTGACATAGTATCCCAATTTAACGAATTTATTAATCACATGTTTTTTTTTATTATTTTTACTTTTCATGATGTTAACTCTGAATGCGTATTAGTTTGGTTCAAAATTATTGCCTTTACTGAAAAGTGATACAATATGAAAATGATACAATCATTGCAATCCTTTACAATCTTTATCTTTACACTATTCAATGAATAATTATTATTACTTATCATTATCAGTCACGTGCATTGTAGAAATAAATGATGAATGGTAGAAATGGTGGGGTATGACTCCGGGGAGAACCGTAGGGAATCATTCGATTCATCATCTATCAAACACCATAATTAGATATAAACCATCAATGATATACGAAAAAGTAATATTTAAGTAAGTAATAAACGTAAAAATAGGATAATGGAGGAAAAATAAGAATGTCCGCCTTTCCAAAGAGGTGTTAAGACCCTAATTTTACAAAAAGTGTCTAACGATTTTTGTATAGAGCTGATACCTTAGATTTCTTCCTGGTAATATATATTTAATGCCGCGAAAGCGGCACGTGACAGAGAATCCTGGACAAGAAACGAGGGATTTTCGAACACGCGGGATTTTTCCCATTTGCAATATTTGCAATATCCCTCCGTCTCTCCGGCCGCCTCTTTTGTTTTTAACCTTTTATGTTTACTTGTTAGCTTTATTGACATATTTTAACCCCTGCAGACAGGTTAGGAAACGTTTTTACGGCCATGCCTTCATGAGCAATGTTGCTTGAGGACTACACTTTTTGAAGTGATTAAAATGGGAGAAATATTAAGGATATCATAGATTAAAAGTGGTGGGATTTGGGAAAAAGGAATTCTTCCCTGTCTAGGATTCTCTGTCATATGCCGCACTCTTTCGCCGCAACGAAAACTGCATATCACAGAGCATCCTGGACAAGAAACGAAGGAGAAAGGGATTTTCAGACACGCGGGATCTTTCCCATTTGCGGCTTGCAATTTGCAATATCCCTCCGTTCACCTCTTTTCTTTTATTTTTAACTTTTTATGTTTACTTGGTATTTTTTTTTGACATTTTTTAACCAAATTAGACAGGTTAGGAAACGTTTTTACGGCCATGTCTTGATGATTGATGGACAATCTTGCTTTAGCACGACAGGGGCGGATACAGAAATATATGGGGGGGAGGCGGTGGGATCAACTTGGAAAATAAGTTTAAATTAAATAGGCATAGTACAATACGATAACTAGAAAGTGACCCATTAGAGAACAAGTAATATGAGTTGGAAGCATAAATTTACTTTCTCAAAGTTTGAATTTAATAATAGATTCAGATTGAATAAACATTTACCAGTATTTGGGGGACGATCACCCCATCGCCCCCCTCCCTGTATCCGCCCCTGGAGCACACACTTTTTGAAAGTGATTTAAAAAGGTAAAATATATTAAGGATATAAGGGGATTAATAATGGTGAGATTTTGAAAAAAGGGATTTTTTGACCAGGATTCTCTGTGATATGCCGCACTCATGAATGTCGGTTCTGGAACCGGGGAGGAGTATCTGGCACCCCCCCCCCCCTGCAAAACACAAGTGAACTATCTCTTTCTAATACATAACACCTATGTATTAGAAAGAGATAGTTACTGAAAGGGGTATTTGTTTCTCTCTTACTCTCATTATTTCTTATGGAGAGAGTAGGTAGGTACCTATGGACACGAATTATTTTGGTTAATTATTTTCAATAATGAACCTTTGGAATCGTCACGAAAAAAAAAAATACCCTCCTCAAATAGGATGAAAACGGTTACTATTTTTGTAAAAACCGATATTTTACTCAAGGATATTATGCTGCCTCAAATGTTGATCAAAATGCCTACTGCGCTCAATTTTGCTGAATAAAATTTTTGTACGCTGAAGAATAATTGAGTTTCCTATCAATTTAATCAAATAAAACGTGAAAATGTATTGCCAAATTAATAATAATAATAATACCAAGAAAAGAAGAAGGACGCGGAATAATTGCAGTACATGACCTACAATAAAAACAAATCACACTTCTCAGAAAATACTTTTATGATCGATCACAAATATCTGAGCGCACGGCAGTACGCCAGGCCAAGTTCCAGAAGGCACCAGTGTATCTTTACACGAAGCAATTCACTGGGTTTTTCACACCGTCAGATATCCGGTTCTACAGGGAATAGATCATTGAAATTTTGAACATACGTTCCTTAGTATAGAATAATACTACAGGATAAACTTTAAAATTAATATTAACAAGGACAGGAGATAGATAATTTCAAGGTTTGCACTTTTGGATACTGAAAGTAGTGATATCTATTATTGGGGCCAAGTTTATTGTTGCCGTTGTATATCCCGCACTTAAATTTATTATTGCACGTTCTTCTGTCTCAATTCTCTTAAAGTAATACCGACTTTACACTTGGCCAGTTTGTAAAAAGGTAGTATTTATACGAATCCCCTTAGAAAAACTGACCAAGTGTAAAGTTGGTATTACTTTAAGAGAACTGAGACAGAAGAACGTGCAATAATAAATTTAAGTGCGGGATATACAGCAGCAACAATAAACTTGGCCCCAATAATAGATATCACAACTTCAAACTTTAGATCTATGGCTGCTCTCCGTGGAGGTTGCAAAGTTCCTTGGACTCAATATCAATGAAGACGATGAAGCCACTGGAGGAACGGCTTGACTTGTCACTGCTGCTACAACAACAACTATAGAAAATGCATCATGAAACAAGCAGGCTTAACCAAAGACCTATATGGTCCCATCTGGGCTCTAATTGTGCCCCGAAACTTTTGGGTGCAATCAAATATACCGCTGTGGCGTTATTTTTTTTTACCGCTTTTCGCATAGCCTGCTTTAACTGAGAACGGTAATAGCTAGAACTTTAAACGTGGTGCCTATTCATATCAATTTCATACAAGCATGTGCGGATATAGGGGACGGCCCGGGGGGGCACGTGCACCCCAGTTTTTTTTAGCAGCCGGTGTTTCTAAATTTCATTATACCTAATCACGTAAGTTAAAAAAAAAAAAAAAAAAAAAAAAAAAAAAAAAAAAAAATGAAAGAGGCTAAATAGAAATACGTAAATAAAAAATTCTGTCATCCGTCATGTCACTTTTTTTCGTCATCACGCTTATAAAATTGCTTATCACCCTTATGAAAGGTATTTGTAAGCTCTATAGCTTTTATTTAACAAATTAGGTATAAACATTACATTAAAAAGTACTGCCCAGGACTCGAACCCCCGGTCTCTAGGTTACGAGTCCCTCCCCCTACCCCCTCCAAATTTTCTATTAGATATATTGTGCGATTGTGCCCCCCCAAAACATGAGGGCTATATGCGCGCATGCATACAAAAAAATTGAAAAATACACTTAGTTTGAAGTGTAATATATTGTTGGCCGCTAATTAGCGTTTGAAGGCCACTTTTGGACGGTTCTGCCTAAAACCAGAATGGAAAGAGCTAGAACTTGATTAGGTATATGGGAATCAAAAGTGGAGTTCACTAACGTTCACAAATATTGTTGGCCGCTAATTAGCTGTTGAAGGCCGCTTTTTATAGATAAGGAAAGTCATGTGATGTTCACATCAGATTTTTTCCATCCTGAAGAATGCCACGCCGTTTTAATAACCTCCTTCATTATTGGTTCCCCCGAATGACATTTGCAATCCATTGCACATTGCACATGTTTGCACTCTGCGTGTTATGCAAGAAGAGCATTGTTTGCACGTTCTAATAACTGAGCTGGGAGAATGCAATGTTTCCCACGACATCTAATATGAAATTACAAATAACATTTTTAATGACAGTTTACATTTTAGAGAGTCAATTTCAAAATTAGATGGGGCAAGACACCCCATAACGAACCCTATTCCTCTGCCGAACCCTGTATTTGATTACGGCGCCAATAGGAGAGAAATTATTATAGGGCCACTAAACATCAGAAAAGATCTCGTCCAAAACAACCTAGCGAGAAGGCTACTCAAACTCTCTGAGCAGTTGAACTTTAGCTAGGTAACCTCAATACACAAAAATCCAATGAGGCTAAGGTTTTAGGATACCAAACCTTAAAAGGTGTAGCCAGGGCAGGCTCAAGAGAATTTGCCGCCCTAGGCAAAATGAATTTTGCCGCCCCCTGAATATAATATTTAATTTGTTCGTTAATTAATATAAATAGTAAAAGTACTCATATTCATATTTTTAATGATAATACTGAATAGTTATCCCTCCTAGTAGTGAAATTCATGATTTTTGCACAAATTTCAATCAAAATCTGGCCATGAATTTTCCTCTGGTTAATATTGAACAATTCAGAGTCATATATATTTACAACAGAAATAATGGACACTAAACCTTTTTGTTAAATCCACACAATTTTAATTAGAATTTTTCAAGTGTATATGTGTGGGTTGTAGCCTTTAAGCAACGACAGATTTAGCCGGAGTGTCATACCCCTGATTTTACTGTTGGTTTTTATGATTGATAATTCTTGTTATGAATTATCAATCATATACACAAAAATGCACGTCTATATATGTATACATTTTTTTTCATATCCCGCTGAAAATAAAATTCCACTTTGATTTTGCCGCCCTAGGCGGTTGCCTAGTTCGCCTATATGGTAGAGCTGGCCCTGGGTGTAGCTCTATGAAATGAAATGTAAAAAAGCATGACTTGACCAATGACTAGGTTTTTCCTTATTGATTCTTTAACGGGTCAAACACAACTGCAATCGCAAAGAATAGTGAGCAAGGTGAACGAAGAATTGCCACAGCCAGCAACAAGCACGAAGGAGTAGAAAGGGAGAGTGTGCCACTTAAGTGACCCGTTCTAATAGATCTATCAAGAGAAATACTCGTACATACTCACATTTCACTCATTCATTTAAGAAAGATCAGGTAAAATAATCCACCTTCGCCGCGCCCTACCAAATTCGACAAGTTCTTCTTACTTATGTCATATGTACTTATGACTAATGCCATTTTTCTAAGTATACTCAAGATTTATCTTTTCCTTTTTATTTATACGGTGGATAAATCTTCATGTGAACAAAGGTTTGGTAGGAAAAGACAAAAGACAACCTATTATCTTAACAAATTCCTGCTTATAATACTTACCACAAGTCTGTCGCTCATCTTCCCCATTTTCACGAAATATTATTTATACTTACGACAAGTCTGTCGCTCATCTTCCCCATTTTCTCAAAATATTATTTATANCTCATCCTCCCCATTTTCACAAAATATTATTTACACTTACGACAAGTTTGTCACTCATCCTCCCCATTTTCACAAAATATTATTTACTCTTACGACAAGTTTGTCACTCATCCTCCCCATTTTCACAAAATATTATTTATACTTACGACAAGTCTGTCGCTCATCCTCCCCATTTTCACAGTCTTTATGAAAGTTGCAAACCCATAATGAGGGAATACATCTGCCATCCGAACATTTGAATTGCCCTGCCGGACATACTGTCGAAGTTACGGCTATGCTTTCGGCTTCTGAAATCAAACAAAAAATTAATTCCAATTAAAAATAGAACTACAAGCACCTGTAGGACTCTGAGACAACTGGGACATACTGTATTCTTCTTTAACTTCACCGTTTCTCAATTCTATTTTGGTTTGGCGTTGTTTTTCTTAATTCCACAACCTTTTGTTGTTCGGTTACTAGTCTCTTTAGCTGTAACCCTTTCCTGGCACGGTAACCCTATCTTACTTCTCACAGTACAAACTAGCTTTTTGCTGGTTTGACGCAGAGTTTTTTAAAGGAGAGTTTGGATGCCCTTCCTAACACCAAACCTTCTGTACTTACACGGGCTTAGGCCCGTCACCTAATGAGGGTTCCTTGCAAACAATTTTTTTCTTGCAGACGGGTCTGTTCCCCTTGGTGGCTACATTCCTGATATACAATTTAAAGAGCATGCATACTATCAGTACATGTCGTAACAAGTTCGATCTCGCTCCGACCAAAAGTGCTTCGTGACTGATCGTGACTGGAACGAAACTGGATCAGAACTCGACTGTTGTCGACAGTATGAATATTGAATACATACATTGTTTTCATTTGATAATATTTTACCAGACCGAGATCGTACCGAGACCGCCATTATAGTGTGAATCGTACCTTATTGATACAATTACAAAATAAGGTCCATATAATAACCTTGAACTATTTGTTATCAGCTCTACAGCTACACTGAAAGAAATTGTCTGCAAGGAACCCTCCTTATGAAATGTGAAAACTCTCCTTACATTCTAAAACTGATAGTAATGCTATATATAGAATCGTTCTTCCTTTTTTAATTTATTCATTCAAAACTTAGCGTTTCGTGTATGCTACGTGTGTACAGTAATCTAAATTGGGACACCCTTGAACCGATGTGTAATATAACTCCCCTTTGAAAATAAGGCCCTGATTTATGTCTTGAAAGATATGAGTAACTTCTTAAGAAAGAGGGAGCCGGCAACGATTTAATCAGATACTTCCCGTGTGCGAGATTCTAAGGTGGACATTATAATATGGTCGACTACGTAATTCAATTACCTAGTCCCTTTCCCCTTGCATTAGAATCAATGGATTTTATCACTTAGCATCAAGAGTCAGCCCAGTGTGAATGGAAATAGATAGCTGACATCAAACAAGTAATGAATACAGAAAATTATGGAAAATGTAGAAGAAAAACAGAACTAGTCCTTTTCCCCTTGCATTAGATCAATGGATTTTATCACTTAGCATCAAGAGTCAGTCTAGTGTGAAAATAAGGTAGGAATATGTTATGACCTGAACATATGACCAATAACATACCTCCTTGTTAGAAGGAAATAGATAGTTGACATCAAAC
>CM022876.1:35670716-35700716 GCA_012654025.1 Pachypsylla venusta
AAAAAAAAAAAAAAAAAAAAAAAAAAAAAAAAAAAAAAAAAAAAAAAAAAAAAAAAAAAAAAAAAAAAAAAAAAAACGCTAACAATCTGCAGCGTTACCTACTAACACAGCGTTTGGCGCTTTAAGTCGGCAAATTCGCTCCTAGGAAACACTACCTTTGAACAATAATTCTCAACTTGGTTTTGCCAATCTCCTTTTAGACTTTAGAGTCAGTGATGCTTTTGTTATTTTGAAACCACGCATGGCACTTTTAATGATTTTAAAACTTCAGAGACTATTATTGTACCCGTTGATAAATCAACATCAGCGTTGATTTAATATTAATCAGCGAAAAAAATTACATGATGGGACAATCAAAGTGCAGGGACGTTAAAATTCATAGTCTTATACAAAATGACAAGTTTTTTACGAGTAGATATGCAGTCAGGCCTGACGAGGGTGCGAGGGGGGTTCTCCCCGAACCTTTGAGGATTGATTGCTACTCTTATAATCGATTCCACATTCTCTGAGGTCCGAACGGTCTTTGCTTTTCCTCCTATCGTAAGTTTTCGGTGGACCGCTTGGTTTACTTTACACAACTTTTATCATTTCGGTAACTTGCAACGATTCTATTTGTTGTCTGAAACGGAAATCTCTTTGTTCATAACGTGGCATATCCACTAAGCATTCCTTCTCCAATTCTCCGCATTTACTCGCATAAAATTTACATAGCAGGTTTGTAGTGACAAACCTACTTTAGGTCGTCTGTTTTGAGAGTCCAATCCTGTATTGCAACACCAATCACAGGACGATAGGGTTGGGAGATTTTCTTTATTTTTTGCTTTAACTTTATTTTTTGCTTTTTGTTTGTTAATGTATTGGCTTATGCTTATTGAATAAATATTTTACAAATTACATAAAATGGAAAGGTGTCATTCTTCTTTGGCTTTCTATTGCTTGACGTACCTACAGGGTGGGACATAAATTTGAAATTTATTATTTAAGATCTGGTTGCATTGCTTCTAGATTGCGAGCTTCAGAGATCTATTGTGACCGAATAAATTTTCAACGGCTGTAGATTGGGTTGGGCACCAAAATCATTTAACACTATTTTTTTGACTGGTCTGAAAATTGAAGGCCGTGTCCAGTGTGAGACTTAGGGATTCCATTTTGAATTTTTAGATAAATATGATGGCAAACTATATTTTTTAATAGTTTTGGTGCCCCCAACACTATATTTCATCATAAGCATTATTTGACCTTTTTCAAATGTATATGTCCCACCCTGTATAACGAAACTGCTTTAACTTTTCTAAATATGTTAACTGCGATGAACTCTAGCTTGAAACTTCTTCTGCGTTCTACATGCAATAACCAAGGATGCCAGGCATATCTGGGTAAAAGGTAAATATAATTTACATTATATAGAAACCTCAAGCCTCTAGAATATCAGTAGTTTAAATTTTCAAGTTATACCAACTTTTGTTGGTGTACTAAAGTAATAATAAGGAATTGTATCTGTGATGCGTTATCATACTAATAGGAAATAATTAATTCTCTAATAAGAAAAAAAAAAAAAAACCCGTGAATACCTAGGCCCAAACCGTCGGCACGGAACACCCATGCTTTTGGTTGATAAAATCGAACTGATTGGGTAGGTCATAGCAGTCTATCAAAATGGACAGTCCAAACCAAAATATTGGTCCAGGCCTCCACTATCATCATTATCATAGATTATTAACAGGGCTAATGGTTTGCACCAACTCGCCATGCGTTGTTCATACTAAAGAATGCTTACGGATAATGCAGTAGCTTCTCTTTGCTTTCTGCAAGAGTAATGGAAAAGACATCGTTTCCGACCCTTCCCTTAGTCGCCTTTTACGACTGGCATGAACTTAGGCATTCATTTTAATATGAAACCACAATTAAAATAAAAAATGACCTTTTATTTTGGCCCCAGGTGGCTTAAAAACTAATCAGCTAATTCTATGAATATAATAAATGTCTATATCAAATTTTACAATACTCTAACAGGGTGTTAGAGTATTGTCGTACAAAAAGANCATTATAGGTTAACAGCCGTGGGTCTGGTTTACAACAACTCGCCATGAGTTGTTGATACTAAAGAATCCTTACGAATAATGTAGTAGCTTCCAACTAGCCGTTATTGCTATGTATCATCATAGGTTAACAGCCGTGGGGATGGTTTGCAACAACTCGCCATGAGTTGTTGATACTAAAGAATGCTTACGAATAATGCAGTAGCTTCCAACTAGCCGTTATTGCTATGTATCATCATAGGTTAACAGCCGTGGGGCTGGTTTGCAACAACTCGCTATGAGTTGTTGATACTAAAGAATGCTTACGGATAATGCAGTAGCTTCCAACTAGCCGTTATTGCTATGTATCATCATCATAGGTTAACAGCCGTGGGGCTGATTTGCAACAACTCGCTATGAGTTTTTGATACTAAAGAATGCTTACGGATAATGCAGTAGCTTCCAACCAGCTGTTATTGCTATGTATCATCATCATAGGTTAACAGCCGCGGGGCTGGTTTGCAACAACTCGCCATGAGTTGTTGATACTAAAGAATTCTTACGAATAATGTAGTAGCTTCCAACTAGCCGTTATTGCTATGTATCATCATCATAGGTTAACAGCCGTGGGGCTGGTTTGCAACAACTCGCCATGAGTTGTTGATACATAAAAATCCTTACGGATAATGCAGTAGCTTCTTCTTGCTTTCTGCATGCCAATGAAAAAAATATCGTTTCCAACCCTGCTCTTAGTCGTCTTTAACAAACGTCATGGACTTGGGTGTCTTGTATTTTTTTTTAAGTCCCCCCTATCCACAGGGGGAATATATCATTCCAATAAAAAGTATATGACAAAATAATCGGCTGACTCAATCAATCGATGAATGATTTTATCAAATGGACAAATTAAGAATTATTTATCTTCCGTTGTTTCTATTTTTGATAAGACGAACAATAACCCAGGACAACAATAACCCAGGAAAATATCCCTTGATAGCCCAATCGAATTAGACGAAAAACCCCGTGCAAGAATCGATGATTCTTGCGCGTTGAATGAATGAATCATGCGGAAGTATCAAACGATCAAATTTACACAAACATTTAGTTTTTTTTTTTATNTTTTTTTGATAAAACAAATATTTGGTAATTATAACTTTCGTTAACATTTTTTTTTTTTTTGTATGTACAATTGATATATAATAAAATAAAATTAAAGAAACATTTAAACTAACTGGTTTAGGTGTTCCGGCCAATCCTATAAGTCTGTAGCAAGAATATCTGTAAACATTGTTCCGGAAATACTACCCCCTAAAAACTATAAAGGGGCAGATGTTTTTGTTTTTTCTATGTGCTATGTAATTTGGTACATGGTCGAAGACATCAGCCGTGTCCTCATGTAACCAATCTAAGGATGGTCGTGCCTTGGAAACGACTCTGCGCAACTACAAACTCACGATGCTACTAGTGACAACCTGCGACAAATCCAATTACAGGAGGATTTGAAGATTGTTTATGTAGTCGCTTGAAGTCGATCGTAGAATAATTAGTTTAAGGAAGGACTTTCTCGACATCAGGGGAAGATGATTACTTTTTTCCTAGCAGTGGTGTCCCCATGTGAATATGAACCCCTTAAAAGTTATTGCTTCCCATTACTACCTTCAGACTAACCTTTGAAAGTGGTTTATCATCAAGCTCTAAAGGCACAGCCTCGTCGTTGATGTCATTCTTCTCTATTTTGAGTGGCATTTTTCAATGCGCTGAAGGAAGAACATTTCATTACTTCTTGGACATCTTAAAAGTATCTTTTTCTGGACCTTTTACTCGTTTCTCTTCTTCTACTTTCTCTTTGAAAACGTTATTCAGGAAGTTATTGTTATGAATTATGTAACCAATTAGTTTAATTTTTCTTGACTCAATGTGATCTTCAATTTCTTCTAAGATTCGTCAATTTCTTCCTTCTTCAATTTCTTCTAAGATTCGTCAATTTCTCCCTTCTTCAATTTCTTCTAAGATTCGTCAATTTCTTCCTTCTTCAATTTCTTCTAAGATTCGTCAATTTCTTCCTTCTTCAATTTCTTCTAAGATTCGTCAATTTGTCCCTTCTTCAATTTCTTCTAAGATTCATCAATTTCTTCCTTCTTCAATTTCTTCTAAGATTCGTCAACTTCTTCCTTCTTCAATTTCTTCTAAGATTCGTCTTCTCCTCCGTCCACAAATTTTTTCCTCATTCTCCTCCACAATTTGGTCCCTCTATTTCTCTTATCCTCAAAGTCCAGGCGTGATTATAATTTGAGTAAGTCTTCCTCTATGGGCATCAGGTTTGGTATATGCAAGTGGAGGAAGACGTCTCTTTTTCCCGTCGGTCGCGTCCTCACGTGCAAATTAAAACCCCTAAAAGATTTTGCTTCTCTTTTGAAACCACTTATAGTCTGAGTGTGGTTAGTACGGGAAAGTCTTCCTCCATGGGCATCAGGTTTGGTACATGCAAGTAGAGGAAGACGTCTCTTTTCCCCGTCGCGTTGGTCGCGTCCTCACGTGCAAATTGAAACCCCTAAAAGATTTTGCTTCTCTTTAGAAACCACTTATAGTCTGAGTGTGGTTAGTACCTACGAGAAAGTACTCCTATATGGGCATCAGATATACATGCGAGTTACGAGTAGTGTGTGTTTCACTTGATTCTAATATAACCGCAAGATACTTTCTCCTGAGAATCTCTGTACGAGGATAATACAAATATAAATCCTGTGGACGCCACCCATACGAGTCATTGTCCTTGTCAACAATCTTCACGATGGCCAGTCCTATGCACCGGGAAGGCATACCATCACAGTTCTATTCGGTGACCATTGCCCTTTCCATTATCCATGCAGCAATAAAATCCACTGTATTATTTCCTCCCTATGTCCCCTGTGGATAGGGGGACATACTTCTAAAGCACCCAAGTCCATGCCAGTCGTAAAAGGCGACTATAGGAAGGGTCGGAAACGATAGTTTTTCCATTACCCATGCAGAAAGCAAGGAGAAGCTACTACATTATCCGAGAGGATTTTCAAGTATCAACAACTCATGGCGAGTTGTTGCAAACCAGCCTCATGGCTATTAACCTATGATGATGATGATACCAGCCCAATGACTGTTAACCTATGATGATGATACCAGCCTACTGGCTGTTAACCTATGATGATGATACCAGCCCAATGACTGTTAACCTATGATGATGATACCAGCCCCATGGCTGTTAACCTAAGATGATGAGTTACGTACGACCCTTTGTTTATTTTCGGAAACTTTTTTGTGTCGAGAACAGAATGCACCCAATCATGTCGTTCTTGTGTTTCAGCCAAATAAAAATCACCTCTGACCTATGGTATATTTTCTTCATACCTCTGACCGGTGGTATATTTTCTTCATACCTCTGACCTGTGGTATATTTTATTCATACCTCTGACCTGCGGTATCTTTTCTTCATACCTCTGACCTGTGGTATATTTTCTTCATACCTCTGACCTGCGGTATCTTTTCTTCATACCTGTGGTATATTTTCTTCATACCTCTGACATGTGGAATATTTTCTTCATTTCATCAGATTTTGGACTGAATGGACTCCGTATAGTTTTATGTCATTACTTTCTATTAGACCCTGACATGGAATCATGTCTCTATCAATGCCATCAATACATTTATCTATTAATATCAGGGAGACAGGAGACATCGTGTTCGTGTCAAATAAATTATTAAAAATCAAATCATTTCTCCTGTGCACTCTCTTATTGATTTATTTCAATGACATAACAAGAGTTTTGCTCTGACAACTTCATTTAGATGTTGTTGACGTGTGCGATGATGCGACGCATGGTTTTGACTGCAGGTCAGTTCTGCCAAGATTTTTTGCAGTTAGGACAGAAATCTGAACACAATAGTTGAACCTATGCTTGTTTTGGTTTATTATTTCCAATAATGAAACTTTGGAATCCTTACGAAAAAAAATACCCCCCCCCCCAAAATTTTATACGTTTCAAGGTACGTAGTATCCAAAAATCGAATAAAAAAAAATCCGTTTGTCCGCCGTACGCCATGATGGGCACTTTTACCACTCAGCGTTGACCGAATCGGATGAAATTTAGTATATAATTCCAACCTGGGCTCTATTTGTGCCCCGAAACTTTTGGGTGTAATAAAAATATGCCGCTCGCGGTTTTTACCGCTTTTTAGCAATTTTCAGTATTTCTGTCTAAAAGGAGAATGGTAAGAGCTAGAGATTTGAAATTTTGTATGTATGTCACATTTGAGGTTTTAGTTAGCTCCGAAACTTTTGGGTTCAATCAAATATACCGCCGACAGTTTTTACCGCTTTAAAGCGGTTTTCATTAAGCCTGTCTAAAAAGTGAATGGTAAGAGCCAGAAACTTCAAATTTAGTAGGTATGGCAAATTTAGGTTCTAATTACGCCCCAGATTTGGAATCATCACGAGAGCCCCCCTCAATTTTTTTGGGGGGGTATTTTTTTTTGCCAGAAAAATAATAAACCCATGTGTCACTTTTGCAGAGTTTTTTAGATTCTCAGTCAAGCCATCCTGATCTGGGTTGAGCCAAAGGTTGTTTGAGCAGACTTTTCTGATTCAGTGACACATCCAATAATTTGTATGGGGCCCAGTACCATTTCCATTACTGCAATACAATTATGTCAGCAACATAATTATATTGTAGACTTGTATTACTAGAAAAGAACTGAAATCTATCAGCCTCTAATAGCTACTAGAAGAGAACTGGATTACTATCAGCCTGTAATAGCTACTAGAAAAGAACGGGATTACTATCAGCCTGTAATACCTACTAGAAAAGAACTGGATTACTATCAGCCTATAATACCTACTAGAAAAGATCTGAATTATTATCAGCCCTTAATACCTACTAGAAAAGAACTGGATTACTATCAGCCTGTAATACCTACTAGAATTACTATCGCCCTTCCCCCAAATCAATTGCTGACTCTATTACACAACTGTCGATCATCTCTGAAGTTAATGATCATATTTCTACTGACTGACCTATGCATCAGTGTTGCTTGCTCATAAAATATGTTTATTATTGAGAAGGCCATCAGTTAAGTTATCATCTTCAAGTTAGAGAATAAGCATTGCGCAATTACTCCTCGTTAACAGTAATTTATCATCTTCAGGTAGGAGAGTAAGCATTGTGCAATTGATTCTCGTTAACATTAGTCACAATTCATTTCTTCCTCCCATCTTTAACTGCAGATCAATCACAGGTCATTGGAAGAGAATTGATTGAGGTTACCGCGGCATGTATAGTCACCATCATCACCACGCATCGTCACCCGGGACCTGAAGTAATTCATATTGCATTAGGTTATTTATACAGAGTGTACTTAACAGAAAATAGAATCGTTCACGGAAACCACCAGGCAATCTCTATGGGTCAAATAGGAGTATATTCTCAGGAAACGTGTACAAAAACGTTCTCCAGCAACCCCCCCACCCCCTCCCCCCCAAAGAAGTGCGATATATTTTGTAGTTGCAGGGAACGATAAAAAAAATATTTTTTACCGGCAATTTTTTTTTCTTTTCTAACGACTCTTTAACATCTAAGGTCAATAAAAAGGTGGCTTATACCGCCCTACCATTCGCTAAAACCAACCTAACCAACCACAGCAACCCACACTGACCTCACCGAGCCTGTGTTGTGCGGAGATTAGTTAGCGTTACTCCTTTGTGGGACTCCCTTGTGCTAATTCCTGGTCATTTCCTTGTAGGTGGCCCTCTTATTGCTCGTCCTGAGTATGACTTTTCTGATTCCAATCCTTCTCTTCTCACCAGATGGAAATTGATATGTCAAGCTACACAATGTTTTTGGAAAAGATTCCGGCATGATTATACCCACACATTAATGCAACGTCCAAAATGGACAAAAGACATTCCAAATCTCAAGGAAAAAGACGTATTATTAATTCAGGGGCAACATTTAGTAGAATCCAATAATCGAATGAAAATAATGTGGATTTACCAAAAACGACCCGAACACAGTCATGCAAACGTGATGGACCTAATTTACACCGATCAGAATCACATAATCATTTCATAAAATAGTTTCTTCACCAACAATTTGTGAGAAAATCTCACAACAGAATTGATTTTAATGAAATAATTAGGGTGTTTCAAAATGAAGGACCCATTCCGTCTCGAATGACCAGTAGATGTTAAAGAAACGTTAAGAAAAAATAATATTAATAATAATAAAAAAAAAAGGCAAAGAGGGATTATATTCAACGCCACGATAGAGTCTGCGCAAATCTTCACCATAAAATATGTTCATTCATATGTTAACAACTGTGGGGCTGGTTTGCAACAACTCGTCATGAGTTTTTGTACTTGAGAATCCTTACGGATAATGCAGTAGCTTCTTCTTGCTTTCTGCATGGGTAATGGAAAAGATATCGTTTCCGACCCTGCCCTTATTCGCCTTTTACTACTGGCATGGGCTTGAGTGCCTTGGAAGTATTCTTTTTATGTCCCCCTATCCACAGGGGACAAAAAATAAAATATGTAAAAAAAATAATTTGCCAGTTGAAAATGAAAAGTGGTATTTACATAATCCTAAACAGACTTTAGGATTTGTGTGACCACAAATGAAAATATCACAATTCTTTGGAACAAACAGATCATAACAGATAGAACAATTTGAGCAAAGAAACCCGATATTACGTATAATTCACGACAAAGAAAATCATGCAAAATCATAGATGTGTCACACAGAAAGATTCACAATAAAAGGGACAGAGAAAATATTGAAATAAGGATTTACAAATAAATACAGAGGATGAGGAAAGTGCCGACGAAAATGATGCCATTAGTAAGAAGATCGACAGGAGTCATCACAAAAGATATATAGAGAAATATCTTCAACAAATACCTGGACCGCATAACATAGAAGAATTACAGAAAACGGCCGTAATAGGAACAACCCAGATTTTAAGAAAAGTTTTAAGTTAGGTTAGGACAGGATTACCTGAGGAATATTGCTTGTTCCCCATATAAACATAACTCCCTAATAATGGTGATATCGAAAGAAACTTCCATGGTTGATAAATAATAAGGACGACAATTACATTTGGAGCAGAAGGAAAACTGATTTGGTAAGGTTAGTTTACGGCAGCTAAGCTTTGCCACTTTTTCCAATTTTTTTTTTTTTTTTGGAAAANTTTTTTTTTTTTTTTTTTTTTTTTTTTTTTTTTTTTTGGTGTCCAAATTATGTGCTCATTTCAATTATAAAACGACTGGCATGGACTTGGGTGCCTTGATAAAATAGTACATAATACATTGTCCCTGTTTTTGAATTTCGGTAATTTGTGGTGGTGAAGATTTGTATATAATTATGCAGAGGTTTAAAAAAATATGTTCGAAATGGAAAATTTCTGCTCGCAAAACGGTAATCATCGCTCCTCATAGTATCAAAGCGTAATGACTGCAATTTGCTGATGACTAACAGCAAACAAATGATGGCCGATTCATCAAAATCTCTAACTGGTGATCTCCTCAGCTTAAGTCGCAAACAAATGAGACTTGTCACTTACCTAATAACGGACATTGTGGTCTCAGAAAACAACTACACAATATCTTTAGGGAAAACCCATTGTGTACACTGTACATTATGTGGGGAAAAAGAGGAAACAGCCTCTCATGTGATCTTTGATTGCAGTGACCTACTCAATTGGAGAGTGAGTATCATCGGGGCACTAAACCCCAGAGAGGAACTCGTCCAAAACAAGAAGACTGATAATCTGGCTCAAACTCTTGGGCAGTTGAGCCTTAGCTAGAGAAATATTATGCTTAACTCCAATAGACAAAAAGCCCATGAGACTGAGGTGTAGGGATTCCAAACCTTGGGAGGTGAAGCTTAATGAAATAATAAAAATAATGCTGATGACTTTCCCATTAAGTAGAGTTTTTTAAAGGCTGGATGCCCAAAACTTTTTGTATTTACACGGACTTCATTAGGATCATCACCTAATGAAGCTGTTTTAGTCCCCTTTAAGTATCTTGCTTCAAGAAACTTAAAGTAAATCCAACTGCATCAATGGTTATATTATTCGACAAATAGTAATACTATAGAACCGCTCTTTCCTTTATCTGTTTATTCAAATGGAAAAGCGTCAGAGAGTTTACCGAGTAATACTGAAATCAAGAGTGAAAATAAACAAAGTGATATGACATGATTTGATGAGAACCATCAATACAATGGAACATAATACAAGTACAAGTGTGTTTCAAAATAGAATTAAAGATTTGGTCACTACATTCACAAAACCTATGAGAAATATTTGAAAACAATCAGACCAGATTTGTGTAAATTTACCTTCAGAGGAACTGTTTCATTGAAAACACGAAATATAGTACTTTGAATACAGAATACACCAGTTCCTGTTATACCACTGAAGTTGGGGAACATAGGCCGAAGTNGTCACTACATTCATAAAAACATCAAAACCTATGAGAATTGTTTGATAACAATCAGACCAGATTTGTGTAAATTTACCTTCAGAGGAACTGTTTCATTGAAAACACGAAATACAGTATTTAGCAAGCGAAGGGCACTTTGAATACAGAATACACCAGTTCCTGTTATACCACTGAAGTTGGGGAACATAGGCCGAAGTTTTAGTAAGAGGCTATTCCCCATCCAACAAGGCTAGGTGAGGTCAATTTGAGAAGTTTTAGTAAGAGGCTATTCGCCGTCCCAACAAGGCTGGGTGACGTTAATGTGAGAAGTTTTACTAAAAGGCTATTCGCCATCCCAACAAGGCTGGCTCAGCACCCTGTACCCTGTACATTCATCATCCTATACTTAGGGTTCCACTGAGGGGGATAGGAGAGAGTTGCAATTGAATTGTTAGTCATGGGTACCTATCATTACTACTAGGAAAACTAGATATCTTCTATTCAAGATACGGTGACCACTGGTCTGCCACTATAATCACAGTTTCTCTGTTACGATGCAAATTGTTGAATGTGTTAAACTGTAATATACGGTGACCATTGGTCTGCCACTATAATCACAGTTTCTCTGTTACGATGCAAATTGTTGAATGTGTTGGACTGTAATATACGGTGACCATTGGTCTGCCACTATAATCACAGTTTCTCTGTTACGATGCAAATTGTTGAATGTGTTGGACTGTATTATACGGTGACCACTGGTCTGCCACTATAATCACAGTTTCTCTGTTACGATGCAAATTGTTGAATGTGTTGGACTGTATTATACGNTCGACATTGAAAATTTCAGTCCAATATTATACTTTCTTCTTTTATTTATGGATAAAGAAAGTCATGTGATGTTCACATCAGTTTTTTAAAATCTACTTTTAGTTACTGCAGTCCATTATATGGGAACGTATATGTCGGACTGCGTCGTACATTTAGGTCATTCAAATATCACTACGAAAATATAAATTTAATTTAATGTCAAAATTTCCGGTCCAAGTTTTGAAAAGATGAGATCCCAAATCGGATTATGTGCTAGTCAGGGCTGTAGACAGGAAAACCGTCAACATTAGTTAAATTAAATATGTTGTTTTCACATCTGATTGTAGATATTAGCTAAGGCATGAGAAGTCCGGGCCCTGGATGAATCGTCCCTCCCTCTGTCGTCAGGCTAGGTATTGGTACAGTAAATTTATTGCGACATTTCTTCAGAATTATATTGAGATACTAATTGGATAGAATGATAAGATGGAGAAATAACCGATATCCCGCTTGTCGGTTGATTTTTTCCATCTCCTAAATTGATCTTTCGTACCCTGTACTGCACAGTCAACATCATCAGGTGATGAAAAATAATTTGGATTGATGATCACATTTGAAAGTGGATCCGAAGATGAAATCTGAACGGAGCCCCGACTTTTAGGTTTTAAACAGTGCGATAAGACAACAAAACCCTCTCTGTCCGTCATGGGGAACATTTCTTTGAACGTCTGTAAAGAAAAAAACAATATATACTTTATTTAGCTCTACTCTTTGCGCTTGGGGAAGATAAAGTAAAGGGCCGACCATGTCACGGGGAGAAACGAAAAGTTTTAGACCCCGATTGCGTAATAGAATACTACATATATATTATATCAAACATCAATAAAATCGGTTAAATCTAACTTGAAAAAGTGTCTCTCAAGGGGTACTAAGTTCGGAATGAGAAGAGGGTATACGAGGAATACTAGGGGTATACGAGGGTTTTCCCTAAAGTTCGTGGGCTATACAAGGCCGTACCCATAGAGGCCCAGACCCCCCCCCACCCGAAAATTTCAATCGTTTTTTTTTTTTTTTTTAATGAAAATAATCTACTTTGTACGTGACCTATAATATTAAAACAGCAACAACAACATCAACAACAACAGCAGCAGCAACAACAAGAACAAGAACATCAACAACAATAACAACATCACCTTCCATGATAATCATTTTCAGGTGTTAGTTCTGGCTTGGTTGTCAATGCTTCGGACAATGCTTGTCAATATTGAAACTGCGCGGGATTTTCTCAACTAGTTTACGTTTACGAAAAAAGCAGCCCGATAATCAACTCAAATTATCGGGACTCCGAAAACGAAAACCAAGCTCCGATAATTTTTGTCATTTCAGAGACGAAAACTAAACACAACATGGTTTTCAGGATGCTTTTCCTATTCCGATAAATTTGCGAAATCTCTCTATTGAAAATAATAAACCCAATACGTTAATTTTCCCCCCAAGTTCCAATTTATCTGAAGTCTGATGTTCCTATTGTACGTAATCTAATGTGCTGTGGTATCTGATATCAACAACCTCAGACCTCTGCCTCACCATTGTTTTACTTTCCTCTTGAGGTGAACATGGTGTGAAGATAATATCTTTATATTGAGCTGTCGGTCCTTAGCAACATTCCTTTCAGCAGATTCCAATAATTATTTCAATGGGAGGAACAAAATTTTTGAACCGCCACGTACAAGGAACAGACATGCGCGGATATAGCCCTCTTGTTTTGGGGGGCACAAGCGCAGAATTTACCTAATAGAAAATTTGAAGGTTGGAGGCACTCGTAACCTATAGACTCGAGTCCTGGGCAGTACTTTTTAATGCAATGTTTATCGAGATACGATACCTAATTTGTTAAAAGCTGTAGAGCTTGATAAGCGATTTTATAAGCGTGAAGACGGAAAAAAGTGCCATGACGGATGACAGAATTTTTGACGATTTTTTATTTACGTATTTCTATTTAGTCTCAGGATTGGGAATTAATTAGGGGTCCGTGCCCCCCTCTCAATGGGATAAAAGACACAGCGGATTACCATTCATTTGATTTCTGTAATGAAATTTGAGAAACACCGCCCGCTTTAAAAAAATGGGGGGCACGTGCCCCCCCGGGCCCTCCCCTATATCTGCACATGGGAACAGAAGAACTAATCGTACTATCATGGTGTCCTTAGATGGTTGGTTCTACGAATCAGGCCAACCCAAACACTCACCTAAAAGTGTTTGGCCAAAGACCAGCAATATAGCAATGCCAACCAAAAGAACAAACACATCGTGTCATAGCAATCAGCCTCATTATTTCTGATGGTGTGATCAAAGAAAATTTTACCAATAATAGATTTTAGTTTTTCGAAACTTATTTCGAAAATCATATGGTGCCAGAAAATGGTAGAATTCAGTGTTAAAGCATAGATTCAGCATACTTTTATTAATTGAATTTGAGAAAAACAAAAACTAACTCTCTTTTAATTAAATATAAAATTTTGAGGGGGGGGGGAACCAAACGTAAAATATCAAATTTTGAGGGGGTATATATATTTTTTTGAGACAATTGCAAAGGTTCATTATTGAAAATAATAAACCAAAAATAATGATTTTCCCCCATAATTTCAGTCAAATACCATAAACATTGCAAACCGCCTTATCACCGTTTGTTATTCTAATCAGAACTATTTGGCTTCTACCTAATTCAACTATTACGAGTATTATTATTGCACTGGTTGCAAATCTCTATTGAGACTGCAATTATCACTACGACCTTTATTTAGATCTGTTGTGACCCGTTTGTGTGTGGGGGATGAAGTTAGATTCGAACCAACAGCCTTTTGGTTGCGAATCTACCGCCTCAACCAACTGAGCTACTATAAAGTTCCTAATTCAGCTAACAAAAGAGTAGGTTCAAATAAGAAATATTATTGAGGATGTTTGTAGTCATTTTGAAATATAAGAATTTCTAATTAATTTTGTATCGACTACAAGTAAAATTGATGAGTCACGAGCGCTTTCGTCTGTTACGGCATCTTCTAGTCAATTTTACTTGTAGTCGATACAAATTTAATTAGAAATTCTTATAAAAAAGTAGGTATTCAGGAAATTTAATCATTTTTTATTGGTCGTCATAAGTCCATGTTGGACGGTTGTACATATGCAATAGAGGCATGGCCGTATAAACGTTTCCTAACCTCTCTAATTAGGTTAAAATTGTTTAAAGAATTCAGACAATCCTACCCGGTTCCAGAACCGGTATTCAGGAGTTTCACATAATAATTATGTGCAATACAGTGTTTTGTAAGTTGTTGTGTCATAAACTTATAACTACTGCCCATTTTTTTCTGAGCTCTGCACTCTGAAAATCATCTCAACCCACACTACCTTCATCTCTGCGCACGTTATTGGACACTTTTAAAAAGCATTTTTGTGTGACTTAGAAAAAGCAGTACATTTTCCATTGTTTTCAAAAGCAGACAGGACAAACATGCAAAACTCCGGACATGTCCTCCGAAAGCCGGACGTCTGGTAAGTCTATTCTCAACACCAAATCTTGAATTGTATATTTATGAACGGACCGAATTCGTGTTTTAACACCACGATATGATAACTCCCGAACTTCTTGTCCGATGAAAATTGGTATTGAATAGCAAATCCGATGAAAATTGGTATTGAATAGTGGCCACTTTAAGTGAGTGGGGACAGCAGTTCCCTGAACTACGAATTCTAAAAATAATATCAAAAGACACACGCTTCCACAGGATGCAACCAAATGAGACATCTCCGATTAAATTCGGTTCGGTAGATTTAGCTGTGGCCTCGTCAACGTTCAAGAAGAAGATGGAGGATAAGACAATAAAAATGACCATTTTGAAATGTTTTTTTCTCAGTGTTTCCGTAACTTTTTTTTCAAGTTATTGATTTCATCTCGTCATCTTATCATCTACCTATCCGATTATGAAATATTCAACAAAAGTCACTCCCCATATTTTCCGCGGGGCTCCAGAGAGACCAGAAAAGGGCACTTTATGACGTGAAGTAATATATCACTTGTACAATGCCCTTTGTATTGGACTTGGCGGGCGGAGCGCTGCCGCGCTCCTCAATTCAGGAATGGTATTAAATCATGTTTTAGGTTTTAGCCAGTGGACCATACAGATATAAGGTATGACTGGGCTAGCAGATTCATTTGACCAATGCAAGTTGACATGTAGGAAGTGACTGTCATGAATGCTGTAATTTCATACATGACATAGGGAAGTACCTACCGAGACATCATATCTACAGGGTACACAGGTCCGTACCCAAAACTTTCGGGTGGGGGGGGCGTAGGATTGACAGCCAAGCCAAGACTAACACCTGCAAATGATGACCATGGAAGGTGATGTTGTTATTGTTACTGTTGATGATGTTGATGTTTTTGTTGTTGGTGGTGATGATGAGTTCCACCTTACAATATTACATAAATCATGCATAAAAAAAATTAATGAAATTTCGGGTTAACACCAAAATTATGATTCAAACATCTTGTCCGATTGGAAAAATAATTCCTATATGGTAAAACTCCCTTTATAGGACCCCCCCCCCACCGAAATAAAAGCCTTGATACGGGCCTGGCCACTACACTAACCATCAATGCACTATATATTTATTATTTGCTCTCGTTATGCCGCCACTGGTTGCTACCCACATTAAAACAGCTAATCTATTATCCTCACGAGGCAGAGCCAATTCCTGATAAAAAATCCGATTCTGCCAGGATTCGATCCCGGGTCTCCCACGTGCAAAGCCAATATGATACCCACTAGGCCGGGGAAGCTGCTTTTGTGATGGGATAAGGAAAGTAATACTAGTAATATTTAACTTGTAGTTTATTATGAAATAGACTTTGGTCATTGAGTACACCCCGTAGAATAAAATACCAGTGTGAGATTGAAAATGTATCAAGTAGATATAATACAGAGTATTATCACTTATGTAACGTACATGCTACTAGAGTTATTTTATGTAGAGTACATAAAATGATAACTCACATCGATCATAATCGTACAAATATTTCGATTTAACTACCAAAGTTATTTTATGTAGAGTACATAAAATGATAACTCACATCGATCATAATCGTGCAAATATTTCGATTTAACTACCAGAGTTATTTTATGTAGAGTACATAAAATGATAACTCATATCGATCATAATCGTGCAAATATTTCGATTTAACTACCAGAGTTATTTTATGTAGAGTACATAAAATGATAACTTACATCGATCATAATCTTGCAAATATTTCGATTTAACTATTTTTAGTAAATAGCCACCGAGGGAAGCAAGCCAGTTTCATAACGTGACGGTCCTAAGCCCGTGTAAACACAGAAGGTTTGGTGTTAGAAAGGACATCTTAGCCCTTAAAAAACTCTGCTTCAAACCAATGATGAAAAGTCATCAGCAAAGTACAATTATTACACGATACGAAAGCGATAAGAAGGTACCAGAGTAGCCTGGGAGAGTGAGATGTATGTATCTTTATTTAGTTAAATAAAATAATAATACCTATTTATTCAAAAAAAAAAAAAAAAAAAATGTGCTAACCGGGAAAGGATACAGCTAAAGTAGGTACTGAAAAAAATGTTAAAAAAGGCAACGCCGATTACGCCGACCCCAAATAGAATTGGGAAACGGTGAAGTTAAAGAAGAAGAAGTAATTTACGTTTGGTGAAAATATGTTTTTTTTTAAATTTGGCTTAACGTCTTATTGGTCATTCGAGACGGATGATTTTCCCTCCATTCGCTGGAAACTTACAAACCAGCTACCCATATTGGCCTTATCCAATTTGAGTTAATTTCATGCTGGTCCAAAGAGAAGTCACCGAACAAAAGTTTGTGGCAAGGTAGAATTATGGGGAGCAACGCCGACCACAAATAGAATTGGGAAAAGATGAGGTTAAAGAAGAAGAAGAGCAATGCAAACATGAATTATATTATTGATGCAAGAAAATGACGGAATTCAGTATTGGAACGTGGTGAATTGGGTAGAACCAAAATAAAACCCGTTCCAAGCCATTTTTTCTAACGAAATCCCTTTCCAAGACATTCTTTCAAAAACCCGTTCCAAGCTATTCTTTCAAAATCCCTTTCCAAGACATTCTTTCTTACAAAAACCCGTTCAAAGCCATCCTTTTTCCTCAGCATGGCAGGCGGTAGTATCATGTTATTTGTGTGTGCCATTTTTCACAATTTTATTGATCAGGCATGCGGTCTGAACACTTCTATTTTCTTCAGCATGGCAGGCGGTAGTATCTAGTTATTTGTGTGTGCCATTTTTCACAATTTTGTTGATCAGGCATGCGGTCTGAGCACTTCTTTCTTCCTTAGCATGGCAGGCGGTAGAATCATGTTATTGGTGTGTGCTATTTTTCATACCAGTTTTTTTAATGGAGATCTCATCTGAATCTAAAGCCAGTTTAATAAAATATCTATGCATTGAAATAAGGTGAGACAGAGAGAGAAAGAAACACGTCCGACATTGACATTGTGTGGTACCGCGTGGTGCCTGGTACCACAGTACAGGTACGATGAGGTACTCTAGCTCTACCCAGCAAGAGAGAAAGAGAGAGAGACCCATAGCTTTACTATAGGTAGATAGAGGTATATGTATATTATGTACACCGGGTCCTAATAACACATAATCTTATTGGTGAAAGAGTAAACAAGATTTAGGGCCCTTTGTACACGGTGCAGGGATCCTATCTCTTGGAAAAAAAGAGGAAGAAGCAATCATATGATGGTTAGGAACCAGATTTGACCTCGAGGAACAATTTTTTCCCTAAATTTCATCTTTTTTTTGGCCACATATTTTTCCAGTAATGTGTGGGAAAATCTCATCTCTTTGTTTGACGCTTGTGTATGGCCACAGAAACATTTTTCAAAATAGATATGAAAAAGTTTCCAACCTCCGATAGGAGAGGAACTTGAAGAAGAAGCAGAGGAAGAAGAAAGTGTTGCCTGTGCAATATTAGGGAGTGATTCCAATGTTCCACTGAGGAATTATTCTCAGCGGTCAAAAAATCAAGTTGCTACGATGATTTCCAACCTCCGATAGGAAAGGAACTTGAAAATCCTCCGATTTTCTTATGAAAGATAACATCAGGCCTATGGACACCAAGACTTCGGCGACAGGCGTTTACACGTTCAACAAAATTAGTGATGACTGACCCACAGGTGCTCGCATCAATTTCTCCAAGTTTGTCCCAAATTTCTTCTTTAAATTCTGCGATTGTTTTAGGCTTATTCTTATACGCTTGAACTTTGATGGGGACCATTGCGTAGCCACAACAGAGACCTTATACACCAGAGCTCTGATATGGACCTTGTGAAGTCATAACAGAGACCTTATACACCAGATCTTTGATGTGAGTGAGACTTCATATCGCTGGGTGAAAAAAAAACTGAAAGTGTTTGATTATCGTAAATCTCAACATGGCAAATTGATATTACGTTCTAAAGTTTATATTAAGTTTTTTCACCTAATCAACGACCTTATAAAATGAAGGATTAACCACTCGAATGTCTGTCTCTCTCTCTCTCCGATCCCTCTGGTTCCTGTCACTTGCAACTGTAACTGACTGACACATAGTCTTCGTTGATTTATCAACACCTAAAATAAATTATAATATCTAGTGTACATATTTGTAGTCACCGACGCGAGCAGGACAGCTTCTTTAGGTGACGGTCTTAAGCCCGTGTAAATACAGAAGGCTTGGTGTTAGGAATTGCATCCAGCTTTTAAAAAACTGCTTCAAGCCAATGAGGAGAGATCATGTGCAAAAAGCGAGTTTCTACACAGTTTCAATGATACTCTGAGAAGCAAGCTAAAATCAAATGAAAAGTCATCAGCTAATTGCAGTTATTACGCATTGATACTATGAGTAGCAAGGTTTACCGTGTCGTGTCAGGATAGGATACAGCTAAAAGAGTTGGGACTGAAAAGAAGGTTGTGGCATGGTAGAATCAAGAAAGGTAACTCCGACCCCAAATAGAATTGGGAAAAAGTGAAGTTAATGAAGAAGTATAGATTTTCCCTAGCTCTCTATTTAGATAAGTGGGCCGAGTCATGTCAAAATTCTCATGTTTTGAGTATCACATTCAAATAAGCTTCGTTAGTGCTGGTGTGTGTCTTTAAAATCATCGCCTGTGCTCTTACCGTTCAAAAATTATTCAAATTCAAATTTTTAAGCACTAACATCAGAATTCAAGGAGGTGCTGCCACCTAACTTGTTCAAATTATGATACTGAAAACATAGAAATTCTGGCATGACACGGCTGGCGAAAAGTTGGCCGATACGAGAAAAAGTTGAATATCTCCAAAAAGGTGAGAGCGCAGATGAAAATTTTTAAGACTAAAACCAGAATCAACCTAGCACATTCAAAAGAGTGAATAGAGCTCACAAAAATATGAAAGATCCCACATGACCCGCTAACTTAACGAACCTTCTCTAGATACAATGTTAAAACGCCTCCACGTACCCTGAGAGGGATTCGGCATAAGGCCCGAATGGAGCAATATTTTTTCCGAATGATGCAAGAGTTGGTGCAAGAGTACTTCATGAGAAGTGTAAGTTGTTTTTTATCAATATAAGCGTTAAGTTGAACGTCCCCCAAGCCAGAGAGGTTAGGAAACGTTTTGACGATGAAGTTGTTTCATTGGTAAAAATTCGGAGTTTATCCCCAAATACTCTTGCACCATTAGGAAAGAATTATTGCTCCATTCGGGCCTTGTGTCGCGACCCCTGAGTGTGGCTAATTCTACAACAGACGTCGAGACAAGAGACAATCATTATTTTGAATCCTAAACATTCGCCATGAAGTTTGAGTGCAGACCATTTCGTTATTTTTTATAAAAATCATTCTGAGTTTTTATTGAGAAGGTGTATTTTATTTTATATTGCTTTGTATTGGTTGCAATACATGAGAGAAAGTTCTAGTAAAGAGTGCAGACTAATGTTACGTACTGGGTGCCATGGAACAGCGATACACGGTACAGAATCTGTGGGGTGACCCTAAATCATTACGCTATAATTCAATCCTGGTATTGATTTGTTGTTCTTTCAGTGTTGTTCTTTCTGATGTTCCATTCAATATTAACTACATATTTTCCCCATGTATACATCCGCACGGCGCGCTTCGACCCGCGCGGAGTAGCGCAGTACCGCGTCCTACAATCTTGAATCGACTTGTTCGGTTGATCCGCGCGGTTTGAGGCGAACGGACGTAATAAGGAGTACGAATCTCAATCAATTTTGATACTAGACTGCCGCGCGTGCATAAGTTGTCATGTGAATCTTGTGAATGCTCCTCAGCCATGGATTTGCAACAACTCGCAATGAATTCTTGATACTAAAAAATACAAAAGAACAATGCAGGAGCTTCTCCTTGCGCTTTCTGCATGGGTAATACAAAAGATATCCTTTCTGTTCCTTCTTTTAGGCGGCTTTTACGACTGGCATGGACTTGGGTGCCTTGGAAGTATTCTTCCACACGGGACTGAATAGATGTGGAATAATGTTGGAAATAGGTTGATATGACCGAAAAGGTTTTGATGATCCATGGCTGGAACTGTGATGATGTGCGTTCCAGGTTGTCCAAGTGCGTAGAACCGGCATTTGAAGGAACATGTTCATACTAGACCGACACGTGGCAGTTGAAGGAACATGTTCATACACTAGACCGGCACGTGACAGTGCATCACTGTGAGCTCACAGCTGGCGGGAATCATTTGTCAGCACTGTGCACTGTCACTGCTTAGTGTGAATGTTCTTTTAGTTGTTTTCTATAATATTGTACCCATAATTCTACAAACCTTCCCAAAGGAGAAATGACAAGCTCGCAAGGAACAACCCCTTAATTATAATATGTAAACTATCTGAAAGATTATATGTAAAACCATTCCAGGATTGATCGCACATGCATATCGAAAAAAAGTGTCCGTAAGATCACTGAAGTTAAGCAACATTCGACGAAGTTACTAAGAGATTACAAATACCTACACCTTAATTTCAAAAGTATATCAATTTACTAAATACAATTATATAAATGCTGTTTCTTTGTGTTATTACGTCACAACTTTGGTGCTCACGTGCAGCATTGCAGGATTTTCCCAATATCAATCATTACAATTGATTTAAAATTTTCAACTTTACCTGCAATGCTGGCACCGGGTTGCTATGCGCATTTATCTCCATAGCTACTCATTGTCCTCACGAGGCTGAGTGAATCCCGAAAACATCCAAACGTTAGTGTCAAATTATGTCCCCCTGTCAGGATTAGAACCCGGGTCTTCCGAGTGCAAGACTAGTGCGGTGACGACTGAACTATGGGTGCTGGTTATCAATTTAAATACAAACTAATTTGAATTAAAAGTTAGAAATTTTAATATTATTTATTGATACCCTGAAGTAATTTGAAGTGTAGGTCTTCTAAATAGTACAACTCTACTCATTTAAAGGCGACTCTTTTTAAGATACAATGCAATTTAGGCAGTCCGTTATTCGTTATTTATACTACCCGAATAGGAGTGAAGAATCCTTTGACACCGGCAGTCTTTTGGGTGCTATTTTTTCTATTATGTCGTAAATATCTCAAATTCATGAGGATAAAATTCCATGGGTTGGGTGGGTTTGAAGCCACGCTCTACTGTTTACCAGTCAAGTGCCTTACCACTGCACCATGTCTAATCAGTAAATTATTAGTAAAAAATATTGGCAAATGAAATTTATTTTCATTGTGTTGGTGTTTTTTAGGAAGGGGCCCAATATATAAATTCTAAGAACGCCCTGAGCGGAGGTTCCATTGTGGTCATATTAAGTGAAAAGTACGTAAAGCCTTATCTGCCATCCTCACCGTATAAATGTTCTGCCATATCTCACCCGGATGTGTCGAGCGTACAGTCTATCTTGGTCACGAATTTGATCTTACTGGGTAGAACGTGATACAAAAAGCCTTCTTCCACCGCCTCGTCTCTCCCTCTTCTGCAGGTCTTATACAGTGGGGGAGAAATGCGATTTTTTCACTGCGGTATATTTTGAATTTTTTTATTTGTCGCCCCTAAATTGTGCCACCCCAGGCCATGGCCTATGTTGCTTTTACGATAAATCCAGCACTGACCTTATCTAAAACAAAACTTCGTCCATTCATATAGTGCTATCATTTGTAGATGAACTGTTGCTCGAACGCCTTGTTTCTTTATTTACCTCTTCATTCCGCGATAACTCTCGAACGCCTTATTTCCTTATTTGTCTCTTCATTCCACGATAACTCTCGAACGCATTGTTTCTTTATTTGTCTCTTCATTCCACGATAACTCTCGACCGCCTTGTTTCTTTATTTGTCTCTTCATTCCATGATAACGCTCGAACGCCTTGTTTATTTGTCTCTTCATTCCACGATAACGCTCGAACGCCTTGTTTCTTTATTTGTCTCTTCATTCCACAATAACTCTCGAACGCAATGTATCATTATTTGTCTCTTCATTCCACGGTAACTCTCGAACGCCTTGTTTCTTTATTTATCTCTTCATTCATCGATAACTCTCGAACGCATTGTTTCATTATTTGTCTCTTCATTCCACGATAACTCTCGTACGCCTTGTTTCTTTATTTGTCTCTTCATTCATCGATAACTCTCGAACGCCTTGTTTCTTTATTAGTTTCTTCATTGCACGATAACTCTCGAAGGCCTTGTTTCTTTATTTGTCTCTTCATTCCACGATAATTCTCGAACGCATTGTTTCATTATTTGTCTCTTCATTCCACGATAACTCTCGAACGCATTGTTTCATTATTTGTCTCTTCGTTGCACGATAACTCTCGAACGCATTGTTTCTTTATTTGTCTCTTTATTGCACAATAACTCTCGAACGCCTTGTTTCCTTATTTGTCCCTTCATTCCACGATAACTCTCGACGCCTGTTTCGATTATGATGAAACTTGGTATGGGCATTTATTCAGATCCTTCGTTCCTACTGAATGAGATCTACAGTTCCAGATCTACTAGTCTATTTGTTTTTGTTGTTATAGTTGAATTGTTTATCCAGATATCAGTCATTCCGTCAGATGTATTGTTTAATCATCATGTACCAATGCGTGAGAGTTTTACTTTCAAAATAAACTTGGAAATGTCACGTTCATATGGTGAGTGACTGAGTGAGTGAATGAGTGTTCTAACAGTATAACGATACGAGTACTATCAAGATACAAACAAGTGAGTGGACAAGGTCTTTTATACAGGGTTCAACTTATGATGCTGTCAATATGTCACGTTCATATGGTGAGTGACTGAGTGAGTGAATGAGTGTTCTAACAGTATAACGATACGAGTACTATCAAGATACAAACGAGTGAGTCTCAATTCAGTGGACAAGGTCTTTTATACAGGGTTCAACTTATGATGCTGTCAATGGGTCACGTTCATATGGTGAGTGACTGAGTGAGTAAATGAGTGTTCTAACAGTATAACGATACGAGTACTATCAAGATACAAAAGGTCCAAACATACAAGGGGAACAATGACTGGTAGCTGAGATTTGGGCTCTTTACTTCAGACAAAAGGTCCAAACATACAAAGGGAACAATGACTGGTAGCCGAGATTTGGGCTCTTTACTTCAGACAAAAGGTCCAAACATACAAGGTGACCGAAACGTATTTTGGCATTGAAAACTTGACTTGAGATTTTATAATGATAAATGATTAAAGAAAGCCATGTGATGTTCACACCAGATTTTTTGTATTATCTATGTCCAAAATAGGACCGACCTTGACAGAAGTATGATATGACATAGTATATCTCTGTCCTTGATCCCTGTTTATTCAAATGCCTTATCGGAGCAGAGTTTTTGATTGAAAAAAACAACAACGATTCACGACGTTCGATACACAAGTTACCACCTGATAACTGATGTTAAGCAACGTTGGTCGTGGTAAGTACTCCGATGGGAGCCCGCTCGGGGATGCCACTTATCGTTGGTGGTGTTCACTCAGCCTCGTAAGCACAAAAGAGCAGATGAGGTAATACCTTAATGTTAATTTAGTAGTAACAAGTGGCTTCCCATAGGTACTCTTAAAATCAATCACTTTCCAGACTCGATCATGACTGGGTAACCCGAAGTCCTGCTTTCCAGATTCGGTCCATGACTAGGGTAACCCGAAGTCCTGCTTTCCAGACTCGGTCCGTGACTAGGGTAACCAGAAGTCCCAGACTCGGTCCATGACTGGAGTAACCCAAAGTCCCACTTACCAGACTCGGTCCATGACTAGGGTAACCAGAAGTCCCAGACTCGGTCCATGACTGGAGTAACCCAAAGTCCCACTTACCAGACTCGGTCCATGACTAGGGTAACCAACCTGAAGTCCCGCTTTCCAGACTCGGTTCATCACTAGGGTAACCCCCCGAAGGCCCGCGTTCCAAACTCGGTCCATGAATAGGGTAACCAGAATTCCCAGACTCGGTCCATGACTAGGGTAACCCGAAGTCCCGCTTTCCAGACTCTTGTCCCACCGTCCATGGAAAACGCCTGGGTCAGCTTCCCCAGTTTTTTACCGGAGGAGAGATGGCAGAACTAGAAAACAACAGGCAAAAAGAATCTGAGTCTCCAAAGGCCTAAACATAATGTTTCAGGTTCCACTATGCCACACAAAATTTCCTCCGCCAATCGCAGTTAGGTTGTGGAATACTAAGCCAAAGATAAGGAGATTTGGAAACAACTATAGTGGACCCTGTCAGGCAAAATATCCTTCCCACCAAACCAAACTTTTGGCTGAGAAATTAAATTAAAATTCAATATATATTCACGACGTTGAATTATATTTACTCTCTAGGGCCCCCACGCATTTCCCGGCCCTTGGGCCCCCACAATACCTAATCCGGCACTGTGTCTACAGTTCACAGAACAGGCGAGCCAAGGTGGCTGCCAAAACAAAAGGTTGCCTAAATTTTGACAGATCATCCGATGGTGACTTGCTAGATTTCAATTTTAAAACTCAATGAACAGATTGTTCAGTACATTTTACTTTCAGAGTTAAAAAAAATCTCAAAGGACTGTTCAGTTACCCAAATCAAATCTGGACACGTGTGATTTTTTTTTTTTTTTTTTAATAAAAGAGGGGTCCACACTAAAAGATATTTCAAGGCGTCCAATTTTTGGGAACCCTGACGCGCATGACCCGAGAGAACATTACATACTCATGTAACTCCCACAGTCTACAATAGAAATAGGTAGGTACCTGCATTGACCCACGACCCACTTGTAAATCAGTATTGAATATTATAAAAACATACACATTGCGTGTTATGTTGGTATTGGGGCAGATAAGCGGCTCATTTGATTTAAAATGATTATCTCAAATCATAGAAAAAAAACACCTGTTCATTGAAAAAAATAGGTGTGGTTCTTGTGTTTATCAATAAACATAGAACATGGTTAGGTTGGTTGGCAGACAGTAATTGTAGTGTACACCGGTATCTAATATCTAATTTGACTGAATATTCCATGGCGATGCTAGGTGGTCTTTCAAATATACCCTTCAATCAGGTCGAGCATGTAATATTAACTTTTAAATAAATGAAAACAAAAACACTATTTATAATTATTTATGAAGAAACTAGTTTCGGTTCATTCGATTCATCATCAGTCTAGCCGAGTCGAAGGATGGAAGTTGACTGTCAACTAGACTCCTAGATTGATGATGAATCGAATGATTTGGAACTAGTTTCTTCTTAAATGTTTTGTCTTAATTTATTTAAATTCAAAATATTTAAATTAAAACACTTACCTAACAAAAACACTATTTATTATTATTTATGAAGAAACTATAGTTTCGAATCATTCTTCGATTCATCATCAGTCTAGTCGAGTCTAAAGATGATGGAAGTTGACTGAAGGAAGGAAGTTGACAGTCAACTTCCATCCTTCGACTCAACTAGACTGATGATGAATCGAATGATTCGAAACTAGTTTCTTCATAAATAATTATACATAGTGTTTTTGTTAAGTGTTTTGTTTTTAATTTATTTAAATTAAAAGTTAACTTGGCCAGTTTGTAAAAAAGGTAGTATTTTATGAATCCCCTTAGAAGTGTAAAGTCGGTATTAGTTTAAGAGAATTGAAACAGAAGAGCGTGCAATAATGAATTTAAGTGCGGGATATGCGTCATGCGCTATACAGCAGCAACAATAAACTTAGCCCTTTAATATGTAGATGTAGATATCACTAGTTTCATAGGCGGAATTTTTTGGAAGAGTGGGTGGAACTTGACCTTTTTTCAATGGTAAATTCTATGAGATAACTTCTCTGAGTTTTTGGAATTCAGATTTTTTTCTTCCTATCAGTGATGACCTAGGGAAATCCCAACGTAACAAACTAGTTGATTTCACAAAGTTCCGAGAAATATCAAATTACTCGGAATTTGATATTTTGATTAAATCAAATATTCAGTCAGTCCTCATGACCATCTAGTAGTTCCGTGAACTATAAATCTCATTCAATTCCCCGGTTGGCCCAAAGTCGGCCAAAATCAGTTATTTCTATGAATATGAAGCATGTCCATACCAAATTTCATCAATAAGGCGTATCAATGTGGAGAATTATCAGAAATTGGTTCCAGATCATAGCCATTATTAGCGTGTTTGGTTATTTTGTAATGATTGGTTGACTATTGGCCTTAGCCCGTTGGGAGGGATCGCCAAAATGGTTCGTTGCCCCGGGGGCCCGGTCCAGTTACGTCCCGGAATTTGAGGCAGTAGATTATATTAGAGTCAGATAATTTTATTTGCTGGCCAATATATGGGTATCTGAGTGGTGTCACCTCAGGGCCGGATCAGTTCATGGGTCGATGGAACCGCGGCCGGGGCCCCCACATGGCGATCACGGGGAAATCGAAATTTGGACATTTTGCTTGGAGATCAGTCTTTATTAGAGAATTATGTTATTTACTAACTATTTCAATTCTTTCGACAGTATACATTTTATTTCGCCTGCATTAGGCTATGCTCAGATGACCGCGCGGTACCACGCGGTACAACGAACCGCGCGGCACAAGATCTATCTAAATAGTTCATATTGTCTACATTACCGCGCGGTACTAGTTCTACAAATTCGTATTGACTTGATCAGTTGATGCGCGCAGTTCGAGGCGAAATAAAGTAGCCAAGTAGATATTTTGATGCCAGACATACGCGCGTACATACGTTGTCATGTGAATGACAACGTATGTACGCGCGGTACCGCGCGATCACCTGAACATAGCCTAAAGCGTATGAACACTTTTCCCCTTTCATAGAATAAATCATTATGTAGCACAAGTCTTTCGAATATGTTTGTAGAGGGGGCAACATAAAAAAAAAAAAAAAATACATAAATAAATAATGGTAGAACATACCTCGAATTGTATTTACTCTCTAGGGTCCCCACACATTTCCCCTCCCTTGGGCCCCCACAATACCTAATCCGGCACTGTGTCTACAGTTCACAGAGCAGACGAGCCAAGGTGGTTGCCAAAACAAAAAGGTTGCCTAAATTTTGACAGATCATCCGATGGTGACTTGCTAGATTTCAATTTTAAAACTATTCACTAAACACCTAACGGTACTCTCAAAACTCATACGAGTACATGTCCAGGTACAAGTAAATCTCAGAATATAACCTAATGATAGGTTAAATTTACCAGGTGCCTCTCTCCCTCCCTCGTTCCCAAACATGCCTAGGTACAATTAAATCTCAGAATATAACCTAATGATTGGTTAAATTTACCAGGTGCCTCTCTCCCTCCCCCGTTCCCAAACATGCCCAGGTACAATTAAATCTCAGAATATAACCTAATGATTGGTTAAATTTACCAGGTGCCTCACTCCTCCCCCGTTCCCAAACATGCCCAGGTACAATTATATCTCAGAATATAACCTAATGATAGGTTAAATTTACCAGGTGCCTCTCTCCCTCCCTCGTTCCCAAACATGCCTAGGTACAATTAAATCTCAGAATATACCCTAATGATTGGTTAAATTTACCAGGTGCCTCACTCCTCCCCCGTTCCCAAACATGCCCAGGTACAATTATATCTCAGAATATAACCTAATGATTGGTTAAATTTACCAGGTGCCTCTCTTCCTCCCCCGTTCCCAAACATGCCCAGGTACAATTAAATCTCAGAATATAACCTAATGATTGGCTAAATTTACCATGTGCCTCTCTCCCTCCCCCGTACCCAAACATGCCCAGGTACAATTAAATCTCAGAATATAACCTAATGATTGGCTAAATTTACCATGTGCCTCTCTCTCTCTCTCCCCCGTACCCAAACATGCCCAGGTACAATTAAATCTCAGAATATAACCTAATGATTGGCTAAATTTACCATGCGCCTCTCTCCCTCCCCCGTACCCAAACATGTCCAGGTACAATTAAATCTCAGAATATAACCTAATGATTGGCTAAATTTCCCATGTGCCTCTCTCCCTCCCCCGTACCCAAACATGCCCAGGTACAATTAAATCTCAGAATATAACCTAATGATTGGCTAAATTTACCATGTGCCTCTCTTCCTCCCCCGTTCCCAAACATGCCCAAGTACAATTAAATCTCAGAATATAACCTAATGATTGGTTAAATTTACCAGGTGCCTCACTCCTCCCCCGTTCCCAAAAATGCCCAGGTACAATTAGATCTCAGAATATAACCTAATGATTGGTTAAATTTACCAGGTGCCTCACTCCTCCCCCGTTCCCAAAAATGCCCAGATACAATTAAATCTCAGAATATAACCTAATGATTGGTTAAATTTACCAGGTGTCTCTCTTCCTCCCCCGTTCCCAAACATGCCCAGGTACAATTAAATCTCAGAATATAACCTAATGATTGGTTATATTTACCATGTGCCTCTCTCCCTCCCCCGTTCCCAAACATGTACAGGTACAATTAAATCTCAGATTATAACCTAATGATAGATTAAATTTACCAGGTTCCTCTCTCCCTCCCCCGTTCCTAAACGTATTGGATACATGACAATAATAGACGGACTGCTGAAAGTTCAGATGTGATAGGGCTTGTAGTTGCGCGACCTGGGTGAATTATTCGCGCGAGTTTTTAGGGAGCACACCCTCATTCATGAGGACATTCGCAGAACCTGACGATTTAGGGCCGGCGCGGCGTAGATTCATTCCTTGTCCTTTTGGTAAAATACTCAATTGTCCTCAGAAGGCTGAGTGACCCCCAAACACATCCAGACTCCGTAGAAAATTCGAAAAAAAAGCTTTTTCGAACCGGCAGGATTTGAACTCGATACTTCCCGGGTGCAAACCGAGTGTGACTTAGACTCTAACACGTTATGGTTTTAATATAAGTGAGGTTATTGGTGAATAAAACAAAATATTTATTATTACATGTAAAGAGAAGTTAGAAAGTAATATCCTAAACTGTAGAGCAACATTAACTCGGGCGTGTTCAACTTTGATCTAAATTTCATACGAGTATCTGTCAACATCACGTGAAAATATTCAATAGGCAATCAATCAATCTATTCTTAAGGATAAGAAAAAGGAGGACACGTGATCTGACGAAATGTACAGATAGGGGGCGTGAAATGTACCCATGGGAGGTGAATGTACCTATAGGGGGTGTGAAATGTACCCATAAAGGGCGTGAAATCTAC
>CM022876.1:35705716-35749114 GCA_012654025.1 Pachypsylla venusta
ACGGCTCCTATTTAGAAAATTTAATATTTTACTCAAGAATATTACTTTTTATACTGCGGAACACTTTCGTATTAAATTTCAGCTTTCTCGCTCATCCCGAGAAGTATCTCAATTCCGATTTTTTGATGGTGAAAACCGGCATTAAATCAGGGAGAAACCGGAAAATTTCACTTGTCATATATTAAGTAGGGTTCTTTTATACTATTTTGGGGGGGTCCATTCGGTCATTGGTCCCCCCCCCAAAAAAAAATTGCAAAAGAAAGCTAAAATTATTTTAGACGGCAAGTTGCTTTCACTTGAACTTTCGATTTTTTCCTTAATTTTCCTTATTACGCAACTAAATATTTAAAGGAATCTGTGTGCCAAATTTCAATTTTCTGCGTTTAGCCATTGTGGAGCTACGTTGATTTCAGTCAGTATACCAACTGTGCTTTGCGTTTTATAAGTGTAGATTTTACACTATCGGCCTGCGTGAGAATTAACCCCTAATAGTATCTCAACTCATGTCTCATGAATGACCTATTACTCTTAACAAACTTAGGTAATCAATCCAATCATACAATGATTACAAGAATTCAAATCTTACTTACAAAAGTTTAATACTAAACATCGGTAAAAGAAGGAAATCAAATATCCGTAAATCGGTAAAAGAATTCTTACCTGTCTGGTAATAATTGTCGATAAATAAAATAACTAATATTAAAAATTTGTTAACATTTGTAACCCCCATCACTAAACACACAAATTAATCTCGAAAAACTAACACATATTGATTTATATTCGATTTATTTTAATTAAATAATTAAAGAAAACACGCACAATTAATTAAAACACATTTTTACAAAAGGAAAAAAAACACACAAATAAAAAACCGATTTTTTTTTTATTTTAAAATAATATTGAAAAAAAAAAATTGTATGAACGGACGGCTGTCGAAGGCGGAGTTAAACTAAATCTTGTTTATTCGGATACTCGGTTTTGATCTAGAGAATTCTCTTCTCTTGGATCTTGAATCAGAAGATAGCAAAGTAAAATTAAATCAACTGTTAGATATTTTTTTTTTTATTATTTTAAAAACAGGTTATAGATGAATAGGTCAAAATTCCCCTTCCACTCGGTAAGATTCGTCGTATAATGTTTAAGATCGGTAATCTTCGTTTAAGATTATACGTAGGAACTTCTTACCTGTATAAGGTAGATATTATAAATTGAATTTTAGTACCAGTAGGTACCCAGGTACCATGCGTTGTGCAGTGTAGTTCAAAATTTGAATGCTAGAAAGTTGACTTGACTGAGGTGTGTTGTATACAACAACACAATTTTGTTCATCTCACGATTTTTTTGATTTAACATTGTTGACATTTTGGGATTATTTTGCAATAAAATACAAGTTAATATTACTAGTATTATATACTTGTAGAGTTTCGCATTGAAATAAAAATAAAAAAAAACTCTGTCAGTCACATACTGGTATATTTATTTTCAATATATGTTTGGAATCGTCACTGAATTTAGTCTTCTTCTTTAACTTCAGACGAGCGCTGAACCAATTGGCTACCAAGGCAAGTAATAAGTAATATATTGGTTAAGCATCTATTTGTCATTGAAGACGCAGGTTTAACCCTCCATTCGCTGGAAAATATACATGGAAATTTTAATCTCCAGGCTGCGTTGGGCCAGGATTCGAAAGCATCACGGGGGTGCAAACCTAAGTGGTCACCCACTTAGTAGAACCTCGCTGGACGCTGCTTAACCACAGTGATCGAACATGTTTTATTCTAACAGGAACTGTTGTATCCCGTTCCTAATTTCATTTGGGATCGACGCTGCTCTCCCTAAATCTGTCATGCCACAACCTTTTGTTCTGTACCTAATCTCTTTAGCTGAAACCCTTTCCTGGCAGGGTAACCCTAGCTTGTCCTCACAGTATCAATAGAAACTCGCTTTTTGCTGATGATCTCTCATCATTGGTTTGAAGCAGAGTTTTGGTAAAGGCTGGATGCTCTTGCGAACACCACACCTTCTGTATTTATAGGGGCTCAGGACCGTCACATTTGTCCTGAATGTAGTATGGAACCCTATACAGGGTGTCCATAAAGTCTCCCCCCCCCGTATCTCGAGAATGGCTGAAAATATAAGAAAACACGTATCCCTTAGATTTCAGGGGGATTAATTTTAGACTAAAAAATTTTTGGCCTCGGCTGGGCACCGACTTGCTTCAAAATCTTAAATGAGAAGGTATATCAAGTGACACCTTGTTTTAAAGGTCTCGTTAATACGAGTTCATTACAGAAAACCAGAGCTCTCTAGGATCTTCCGTTCACAAATTACAGGGTGGAACATGTGGCATGGACCCTTTGCGGCCACACCGAAATGGTAGATAAAAATACCTAGAAATAAGTTTTTATAATCCCAAATAAGTAATTTAGTAAAAACGATAGTTGTCCCGCCCACTTTGACCGCAGAGATCGAGTCTTCTTAGACCAAAACTATCCAGCTTTTTTGAAAATTTTGGTCTAAGAAAGCTCGAACTCTGCGGTCGAAGTGGGCGGGACAACCATCTTGTTAGAACACTATTTTTTACTAAATTACTTATTTGGGATCATAAAAACTTATTTCTAGGCATTTTTACGTACCATTTCGGTGCGGCCACAAAGGGTCCATGTCACATGTTCCACCCTGTAATTCGTGAACGGTATATCCTAGAGAGCTCCGGTTTTCTGTAATGAACTCGTATTAAAGAGACCTTTAAAAGAAGGTGTTACTTGATATACCTTCTCATTTAAGATTTTGAAGTCAGTCGGTGCCCAGCCTAAAAGGCTGGCCGAGGCCAAAAATTTTCGGTCTAAAATTAATCCCCCCAAAATTATACGTGTTTTTGCGTTTTCTTATATTTTCAGCCATTCTCGAGATACGGGGATGGGGTGAGACTTTATGAACACCCTGTATATGTGACTGATGGAGACGAAAAGGTTTTTTTAATTCTATTTTTCTATTTTTGGATTCTGCGAGGGCATCTTTTTGTGACGATTTCAAAGGTTTCTTATATAAAATAATAAACCAAAACTAGAACGGTGAAACCTCTATAAGCCTAGTAGATATTACACTGGCTTTACACGCGGGAGACCCGGATTCGAATGCTAGCAGAACCAAACAATTTTTCAGAACTGGAATTGGTTGTTCGGAGTGCACACATCCTTGTGAGGACAACTGAGTAGCTGCATAAGATGTGATTAGCGACCAGTACACTCAGCCTTGTGAGGACAACTGAGTAGCTGCATAAGATGTGATTAGCGACCAGTACAGTCAGCCTTGTGAGGACATCTGAGTAGCTGCATAAGATGTGATTAGCGACCAGTACACTCAGCCTTGTGAGGACAACTGAGTAGCTGCATAAGATGTGATGAGCGACCAGTACACTTAGCCTTGTGAGGATATCTGAGTAGCTGCATAAGATGTGATGAGCGACCAGTACACTTAGTCTTGTGAGGACAACTGAGTAGCTGCATAAGATGTGATGAGCGACCAGTACACTCAGCCTTGTGAGGACAACTGAGTAGCTGCATAAGATGTGATGAGCGACCAGTAGCGGCATTACAAGAGTATTGTGATGATTTAGTGTAGTGGCCCTTGTAATGCTGTGATACCCATACAAGAAAGTTGTGACAATGCGTGATAATAAAACATTTACAATTTGGATAAAAAAGAATTGCATAAAGGGGACACACACCAGCTACTAACAATGACCTCACCCAGCCTTCGTTGGTCCGGAAAAATAGACAGAATCATGAGTGCGCGAGCCCACGTGGACACCCAAATAGTACAAACTTGCTGGATGTTGTTTAACTTCAGTGATCTAACGGGGGCTGGTGTATTGAACGTGCCTTAGACGCTGGATTCTCGATTCTTTTGATACATTCGTAAAACCGTATTTTTACCCGGAGAGATAATCGAACTTATTTGAAATCAGAAAATAGGCCTCCACAAAATTTGAAATTTTACGTTTGAAGGTACGTGGAATCCAGAAATCGCTCATCGACAAGATTTCTTAGCATGCATTGACCGATCTCATTTAATAGATTTTATTATTACTTAGCGTGAAATTAACTCGGCATAAATTTATGTGAACCCCGGGTATTGGTTAAGATTATGTAATGTGCCTCTTTTTTTTTTTAAATCAAAATCTACATTTTCTGTCACCACTAACGGCATTGCCCCTAATTCACTGGGCGATAAATGAGGATCCTACATCAGAAAATAAGATGTAAAGTCAGTATATGCATCCATCTGTACCATTTTTGAACACAAAATTCACCCCATTTTAACAATAAAAGTCACAAAAACTTGGGTGAATTTTTTAGTGCAAAATTGTGGAGGTAAATAAAGACCTCACTTATCCTGTATGGTCATTTAATTGCATATTAAACGATCATAAACCTTATTCTCAACATTTGAGAGTATACACACATAGTAACTGGTTATATAAAAGGTGACAGCTGTGGAAAACTGAAACGAACAGTTTTTTTTTGGCAAAATCTATATTATTGCCAAATGCCATAAAAGGGGCTGTATTTTTTGAAGAGCTAATAATAAAATGTAAAAAGGAATATTTTTTAAATCCAAATTTGATCCTCTATAATTTCTTTTTCCGGGTTATTGCTGTGAAACGAAGTATTTGTGTGCTGCAGACAAAAGTTTAACGAAAAAGGGATAAATTTTCATTTTCCCAAAAATATGCGGTGGGGATGGGAAGATATCTCAGAAACTATGTGGGGTAGGAAAAAATGAATAGAAGCAAACTTGTAGGAAATTTAGATGGCTCCAATTTTACCGAGAATACTTTGTACGCTACAAGTAACCATTTTCGAGATATAGGGGAAAACTTGAAAAAAGTGACCTTCGCCACGCCCCCCTGCATTTCACTCACCCCCCAGGTCCGGGGACTTTTAGTATGTTTATCTCCTGACCACACCAAACAAACTTCTGAAAAAATTCCTTCGTTTCCAGCCAACGCATTCTACACCCCTATTTTGACCATTCATTGTCTGGACTATCTTCTGATTTTTTCAAAATAGATATGAAATGAAATGATATTGAACATTGAATTTTTAAGGTTGGCCAAATTTAGGTAGTCAAATATCGGGTTTTGTAGTTAAGTAGGTGTGTTTTGGCGTTATTTTCATTTTTACTTTTTTCATCTTATATTGAAGCTCTCCGGATTTCTGGTCTTTAATAGGACATTAAAGATATTGATAGGACAGTTCCCAGTTCTTCAATTCTTTCAGAGAGGATTAGTGAAAACCGCTAAAAAAACGGCAAAAACAGCCAAGGGTGTATTCGATTGCACCCAAAAGTTTCGGGGCAGAATTAGAATCCAGGTGAGACCTATATACTAAATCTCATCCAAATCGATCAACGCTAAGTGCCAAACGCTAACGGCGGCGTAAGGCTGGGATGATAAACGGATTTTTTTTTTTATTCGATTTTTGGATTCTATGTACCTTGAATCGTAAAATATCAAATTTTGAGGGAGGTTATTTTTTTTCTTTCTCTTGACGGTTCCAAGGGTTCATTGAAAACAATAAACCAAAAGAGCCCTCTCTCACAGCTGCAAAAAATATTTTAGAATATAACAAATTAGCATTGATGTATTATTTTTTAAATAATAATATAATTAATATTTCTGATTGATATATTAATAATATAGCTGCATGAGAAACCAATACAATAAATAACAAAGCAAGAATCAATAATAAATAATGAATACGAGATACTGATGGGGTAAATATACATCTCAAAATACGAGTATAGAGTGCTTCAAAAAGAACGTAGGATTTAAAAGGGACGCCATTTTTATTTATCATTGTTGGCAACACTGATTTTGGGATATATGTGATCTGAAGGCCTGAATGCGTGTTTTTGTAAACTTACTAGCTGTTTCGCCCGTGCTTCGCTACGGCCTATAGCTTGGCTCCTTAGAGTCATGACCGTTCCCGTGCTAATAGTATTCTACGATTTCCTTTTCAAAAATCGGAAAAACGGCCGTAACTCGAAAACGGTTGGGAATTTTTTTGCAAACTTTGTCCTAAATCTCGCTTTGAGTTGATATGTTATTGCGACAAAATTTAAAATATCGTACAATGACTAAATTTGGCCAAAAATCGAAAAATCGGCATTTTTTAGTTCTGATAATTTACCTGAGGTGTCAGTCTATGATTTCGGGAGAGTCCATTCTCATCAATTTTTCGATATCTCTTACCGTTTTGGCTAAACAATTAGTGATAGTGATACATACATACATACACAGAAAGATACACACATTTATCGTTACAATAAGTTTTATTATTATAGATTTATCTCATACCACTTTGACTTATTCTCAAGTCAAAGAGAAACAAGACCCTCACCACTATTTAATTCAATTTTTTTTAAAAAAAAAGATAAAAACTGATATAAAATAAGTTAAACAGAATTTCCCCTCTTTTTAAAGCAATTTCCTCAGAAGTTTCCTTAAACACATTATTATTATTATTATTATTTTTTTTTTTTTACAAAAAACAGTATTTATTATTAATAAAAAAACTATTTCTTTCTGTTATTATGTCACAACTTTGGTACTCACGCAGCCCTGTAGGATTTATCTCCTCACGAGGATGAGTGGGCCCCGAAAACATTCAAACCACAGTGATAAATGGTTGCCCCTGCCAGGATTCTAACCCAGGTTTTCCGAATACAAGACTAGTGCAGTAACCAGTTAACTTTCTCAATTTTTTCCTCAGTAATAACAGAAAAGGTAAACATAATGTTGCCAAACAATGATAAAAAAAATGGCGGCCAAATCAAATCTGCAGTTTCGTTTTGAAGCCCCTTATTCATCTGAAAATATAATAAATAGTTTACTGCAGTCTACAAAATAAATAAAAACAAAACAACAGCTGGATGAGAGTACACGTGCTGGCAAAACCTCACTAATCATCGAGTGCGACAATGATATGTGAGATTGTAGTGCTCTCATCAGGTGTAATAATGGAGACTAAAACTGACCGAGGGGAGCAATCCAACTTTATTAGATGACAGGCTTAAGCCCGTGTAAATACAGAAGTTTTGGTGTTAGGAAGGGTAATCAGCCTTTAAAACAATTTGCTTCAAACCAATGATGAGAGATCATCAGCAAAAATCTAGATTCTACGTTATACTTTTTGTAATAATTAATTTCAAACAGTGCCACAATTCACAGCACTGGTCTTCTTCAGTATGGACAAAAATTCGTCCGTTTTGGGCAGATTTTACAAATATTTTGGACATTTGTTCTCTTTCTAGTTGAACTTGTGTAACCCAAACGACGAGCATACAGAAAGTTAGGGGCGGTAACTGTCCGGCCTACAACAGAATTGAGGCTGCTCGGGCGCTCATACCATAAGATCATGATTTTGAAAACCTCAATTAATGTAAATGTAAAATTTCTTTGTAATTAGGCTAAAAGTTTCTTCACAATTTTTGTGGGTGTCACAGCATTAACTAAAGAGTCTCATGTATTAATAATCTCTTCAATATTCTACCAAATCTTTTTACTCTGCTAATACTGCAAGTGGTCGCTACTCACATTAAAGTAGCTACTCAATCGTCCTTGCGAGGCTGAGTGCACTCCGATGAGTGCACCCTGCAATCACAAGCAAAATATCGAACACAGGTTGAACCTGTGTTTCTCGACCGAGAATTTCAGGTTCATAAACCAAGTACCCGTAAAACCTACATCCACGCAAGCGCATTTTGTGGTTAGAGGTCGGTCGTGATGATTGTCCCGAAGGTTCGATAACATCTATTGTTTTGATTGAACTATTTATCTTATAAAACTCCTTTTTTGTAGTTTGGCTAATATGAATTGATTTTCCAGAACCCATCAAGTGGTTTCTTTGACATTTTTTTTATTGATGTTAATAAAACTGCCCGCACTTGTACACCCAACCTAACATACATAATACACAAAAATAAAATCTAAGCAATATAATGATAAATATATATATATATTAAGTTTAAAATCTAACAAAATAGTTGATATGGACAATGCTGATGCAAATATTTATTATTGCTTTAGTCAGCAAACTACTACTGCCAAATTATAGGAACCAAAAATTAGGAAAGGATAAATGGAATCAGCATACGAAAAATAAAATTAAGAAATCATAAAAAAAAACCAGGTCTGTATGGAAAGTGCGTCCAAACATCAAATTCTAAATCGTGTCCAGGCGGTATGGCTCGGGGGGTGCATCCAGAAATTGATAACCATTTGGCGACCATTGTAGCTATAAATTAATACAGGGAGGTAGCGGATAAGTCAACAACAGGTGCCGCTACCTGTAACACTGGCTAGTTTCAATCTGGCCAAAGCAAATCGCAATAGGTGACTATTGCTACAGAGACGTTGAATGCAGACGTTAATAATTAATGTTCACAGGATATGGCCACATGTATACTCACAAAAAGAAAACCCAGTTGATATACTGAATTACTGATGTACTCATTCAAAATAATCAACGCAACTCAACATTTTTTTCTTCTTCTTAGAAGTCTTGGGAAAAATACCTTTGTATAAAAATCTCATTATATTTAAAATAAATAAAGAATTGAATTGTTGATATACTGAATTACTGATGTACTCATTCAAAATAATCAACGCAACTCAACATTTTTTTCTTCTTCTTAGAAGTCTTGGGAAAAATACCTTTTGTATAAAAATCTCATTATATTTAAAATAAATAAAGAATTGAATTTAAACAATCGCTTAACTAAAACTTAAACTTTGGAGAACTTTCAGTATGGAGGCACAAAGTGGAGGTAAAATCGAAACTTCAACAGAAAGTGAGTTACCGTCGTGAATGATATTATTACCTATTGTTATCCAATTTTTTGAACAACAAAAAACTAAAGGATATAACGAAGCATGACCGGGAATAGATACCCCATCCCGAAATCAGTACATCAGGACTCTTTTTTTCTTTCTTTTTTTCGGTTCCTCGCAGATTTATTGACGGTTATCGCCAGTGAAATTGAGAAGTACTCAAGTAGCACGTCGTAATGAGCTTGGTACAGAGTTGTTCCAAAGCAAAAAAAAAAATACTTGAAGTAAAATATTGATTCTTATAAATCATTTTCACGCTAGGGTATTACCACCAGATCCAAAATTGAAAAGTTTTAATGTTGAAATTATTGTTAACTTTCGCACTGGCAAACCCCTATTCATATTTTTAAGTCAAAACACTTTTTTTGATATGGCGTTAGTAAAAAAATCGAAGTTTCCCTTCATTTACTGGGTTTCACTTGAAACAAGCTCGCGTGTCACTACTTGGTAATTGAGAGATTCGGTTTCGCTGTTGACGTTATTGACTTTCTATTAATTGACGATTTACTGATCATGATGTTCAAATAGAGCCTTCCTGTTGGATAAAAAGTAAATCCGAAAAAATGGGAAATCCTTTAAGGACATATTTTAGGGTTGAAAATGTTTCCCCTTACGGGCCAGAAGCTTTTGGTGTTGACGATTTTTTTTCTCTCTCATTGCCATCCAGTTAAAGTAAGAAAGGTATAACTTGGCATGTCCTAGTTTGAAATAATGTTCCTTCACATGAGATGAATTTGATTGTTGTAACAAATTCCAATCTAGACATAAAGGGTGTCCAATGTCTAAAAGTTGTCCGAACTTTTCGGTATGAATAGAGATGTTAAATTATTAAATGCACAAAGTAAACGTACTAATAACTTTTCTTATTAACGAACGAAAAGTGATTTTTTTTCGTTAGCTTCGAAAGGTCTTAGCTCGAATAGCACTGTTTTGGGGCTTGTTATTTTATTTTTTTAATAACCAACCTTTCAGGTGAGTGTGAGCGGCCATCTCACCCCAAGAGGGCCGATTATACGTACCGGGACCATCTGGACCATAAACCATCACGGTTCCAGCCATGGGCCATCAAAATCTTCTTAGTAACCTCTTGTCAAACTGTTTCTAACATTGAAAAAAAAAACATGAATCTATAAATGGGAAGAACGGTAGGTTTGAGAGAAATACCGCAGCTGAAGACAACCTGAAAGGGAGTCAATCAGTCTGATAAAACAGCTTGAGGGTCAACGTCAAGCTGTCTTTTTACCGCAAAGAAAATCTCAGCGCTCTTGACTTTTTTTTTTTATGTTTATAAACATTTTATTTTGGTCTCAAAATTTTGCTCTTTACTTAATGATTTTCTATGAGTTCAGACTCACCCTGTTTAAGTATAAATTATACTTAAAATATAAATTTGCATAAAAAAAGCAAAAGAAGAACCATATTAACAGTGAACTACTAAAACATGACGATATACTGGTCCCAGACAAGAAATAAGCTCAAGGTTTTCTGGAATCACAGCTTCATCAAATTCCAATTGAGAATTTGGAAAGAATCCAATGCATCAATCTATAATAATAAAAAGTCAATTTTATATAAATTTGATAAATTTTACGAAAAAGTTAAATTAACAGCACAGTTGTTATACTAATTCACTGACTCACTGATTGATACGATGGCTAAACCTAGCCATCGTATCAAAACCTACGATAGATTTGCCCAGGTTTGAAGAACGGGAAAAAAATCTTTTCTTTTCGCTATGTTATGTTGCGGCAATCCAAAAAAAAACAATTTTTAGGAAACGTTTTTACGGCCACGTCTCTATTTTGTATATACAACCGTCCAACGTGGACGGCCAATAAAAAAGCGAGTATTTTAAAAAAAATTATTCTTTTGAAAAACATAAGTTTTTGTTGCCGCAATATATCTCCGCGGTGTAGGACACATTGTTTCAACTATGCAGCCATGTTTTAGTGGTTCAAAAGAGAGCGGGGTTCAAATCAATCTGTACGGGCCATACGATATTTATCATTTTAAAAAGTTCACAGCAGGCGTAGGGGGAGGGGGGGTAAGGAAATTTAAGGACAAACATAAGGCGATATTTGTTTATAGTCCAAAGAACCAGGTACATTTTACCTGAAAAAGTTCCGAAGTTAATTGAAAATCAATTTTTTCCAATTCGAGTGTGAACTCCAGGGCATTCGTTTTTACGCCGAAACTGTGCTTCCATAAATAACTCTGGTTGTTATAAAGCAAAAAAATAGTCCATTCAAAATGAATAAAAGATTGTGTAAATATCAAAGTATTTAAAAAAAAAATGTACTGAAAATTTTATTTAAAAAAATTGAATGGGGAATATGATACTTCATTTGTATGAAATTTCTGGACAAAATTTACTTTTGCAAGTTAATTTTTTTTTTTTTTTTAAAAAAAAAAAAAATCGCCTTAACCATCTACTCCAGATTTAATAATAATTTTACGAGTATATGTGACTAGAACTATTAAAGGAAGAGCACGGAAAGTATTTTTACAAACAAAACATGTATTCTTTCTCGTCTCGTCAATCAGAGCACGTTAGAACGCAGTAGCGTTTACCATGTAATTTTGGAATTAAAGATACAACTGGTTGAACTGGTCAACCAATCAATCGCCTTGTCGTTGCAAACTTTGGAATCTATTTTTAGCCATTTCATTATAGTTAGCAAGTCTCATACAACTCATCATGTAGTCCATCAAACCTCTTCTCCCATTGGAATCTATTGTTAACCAGATTTTTCATTTCATTATAATTAACAAGTCTCATACAACTCATCATGTAGTCCATCAATTCTATTCTTGGCCTTCCTCTACCTCTTCTCCCATTGAAATCTATTGTTAACCAGATTTTTCTTTTCATTATAATTAGCAAGTCTCATACAACTCATCATGTGGTCCATCAATTCTATTCTTGGCCTTCCTCTACCTCTTCTCCCATTGGAATCTATTCTTAGCCAGATTTTTCATTTCATTATAATTAGCAATGAGGAAATTTGGTGTGCAATAGTCCTAACTAGTGGACGCAGCAATTGGAATTCCGAAGGGAAAGGACGCCACAGTTTGTTATAATACCACTTTGACATGGACAGTTTGACATGGATATCCTTAGAGTATCATATACCATCTGATATTGAATTGTAGTTTATTTGGAAATGAGCTTCAGGTAGAAACTACATCTTTCTGTATGTGTTACGTGTTCGGTTTGACGAGGCCTTTAGTGCGCTTTTGAACCTGATAGGTAACGTATCTTATCAAAAATAATATAAAAGTATAATTAAACAATAACAAAAAATTACGATTCGTCAAATAACAGAAGGCGTGTCAATCCATTATTTTCACAGTTTATTGCTTAGTTCCATGTCATTATGAGAAACACTCGAATATCTCGAAAACGCATTTGGATTTTTAAGATACAACAAAAATATGTTTATAATGGACTTTAGCAAAGAATTAAATTAATTGTGACAATTCCAAGCTAACAAATTTGTTTGCAAAGTTGAAAATTTTGACCCCAACTTTAGTTTTTCAAATAAAATCCCCATTTTTATATCGTTTTTGAAATCTTCGCGTCGTGAAAGTTTACGTTTATATGACTATTCAGACATAATAAAAATACCGATACCTTGCACCATAGTGCATATTATTTGAGGTAATTCTTTACAAGAGATTCAACATGAGGATGTGAGTCAAACATCGCCTTAAAAAAAGAAGAGAAAACCAAAATAAGCAAACACACTATACATAAAAAATATTAAAAATAAAAAAGCAATGGCAAAATTATTAAAACCTACGGCTCCAGGGTCCTAGTTCAATTTACATACATTGGGCTAGTGGGCATATTCACTTGACGTTTTACATACTACGAGATTCGTTTGATAAGTTTGTGAGCTCAGTGGGATGGAATGATTTTCATTTTTAATTATGGATAACGAATTATTGGTCTCAATCAAGTGAGTCCGCCAACTTATCAAACGATCCTCGCATGTCTGCTGTTTTTTAACTTTATTCTTAAATAGATACATCAGATTCTATCTTCACAATCACGAAAGTTAGTATAACGGAAATATTTTTACATTATTTGAATGAGTCTTTTCTCATTTTATGTGATGGTAAAATAACGCATCCGTGGCCTCATCTTGGGATATCAGATAGTCCGATAATTGTGGCAAAAATAAGAAAAAACTCTCTTCTTTGTTGATGATTCGTGAAGTTTCAACATAATTAAAATAAAAAACGATATGGGTAATGACTAGATAAAGCTTAGTAAAATAAAATTTATATAAAAAAATAAATAAAAACAAGTTAGAATTATATTGAATTCTAAAAATTACAGGGTCAAACAAAATGTCTGCATCAAATTTATGGGATATGCTCCTTAGATTAAATTGGGGTGAGTTCGTTCCATAAAAAAAACGCAGACATTATTGTTACATCCAGTATAAAAGCAGATGAAACGACTTGCAACCTCCGCTGGGGAAATGTAAAACGGAGACGTTCTAGTAAATAATAATAATTATTATATGGGGGGAGAAAATCAAGAAAGTATGCAACTTGCAAAAAATTTTAAAAAAATCATACGGGTCTTTTTAGAGCCAGAATAAAAAAACTAGCATTAGAACGTCCAATATGTATTAAAAACATAGCAATGTATTAATTAGTTATTGTGAGGATATTTTTAGTATTAAAAACAATCAATAAAACATTTCTGTTAAGATATTAATTTTTGTCAGTTCGAAAAATATATTAAAATATTTTTAAATTTTTAATTAAAAAATAATTAAAATTTATATTTTTTTTTAATTAAAAAATATTTAAAAAAAAAATTAGAGTGTCATTTCTGAAAAAAATCAAATCGACAAAAAAAATCTTCCCTAAAAATACAAATGAAGTCGTTATTAAACGTTTTCATAAAAGATAAACAAATAGGATTTCTTTGGAAAAGATTCAACGTGTGCGTTAATTTCAGCCTTTACAAAACAAAGATCTTTACTGATTTAGTGAAAAAAAAGTTTGCTGGCTTTGTACTTGACGTAATGATAAAGAAAGAAGTAACTGTATAAGGAACAAAAGTAAATTATTAGGTTAAGTGGGTGATTAAAATATCATAAAACGTTAATTAAGAGTATTCATTCACATTCAACAGATAATATCGGTAAAATGAATGGGAACCTACATGAGTATATTACAAATATTCTTTGTAATATACTCATGTAGTAGTATAATTACTACTACATGAGTAAATATTTGGGGTCAATTTTGACCCCAATATGTCACACCTTTTATTAGCGAATATTGAGAGTATAAATGGAAATGGGGTATTAGCTTTATGATTTTACTTCTTTGTAATATCTCTATGATTTTGATATTTTTTTTTATGACTACGAAATATTTTGTATTTATTTCTAAGAGTTTGTTTTAAGCATTCGATTCTTTTAAATTATTAAAATATTTCATTACTTCAAAGTAATCCATGCCGAGATTCTCTTGAATCTTATTCATTTCAATTTGATTCCGATTTCCATCAATGTGTCCGACATCATCTGCAAACTCTTCAATTGAATTGTTAATCTTTGGAACTGAACTTTTATTGATTAAATCATCATTATCGAACATTCGATTATAGTCAATACCTTTACTTGAATGAACTCTTCGAGATTTACTTATTACATCTGTTAGTTTCATACTATCTTCGGGTGATATACTATACTTCTTTAATCTTTGTTTACTAGTCGCTATATCATCAACAATATTCTCCATCTTACTTGAAGTTGATTCCGCATCAGGTTTTCGACAAGATTGTTCGAATATATCAAACGGATTTCGATTTTTTTCTCTGTCACCACCAACACCTACGACAGCGTCGCCGCCAGAATAAACTGATTGCTCAAAATATTTTTCTACATTTCGTAAATTTGGTAGAAAATTTCTTTTTTGATCATTTTGAACGACGTCTTCACTTTGTAGAACTATTGCTGTTGGCGGTGACGATATATTTCTCAAAACTCCACCATTAGTTTCAACATATCGATCAATTTTTCCGCTTGGAATTTTTCTATTCGAATCATTTATTTGAAAGTCATCTCCTACTGAATAATTACCATTTAGAATTTGATGTTGTCGACTATCTGGTGAACATACATTTCTTATAATTGCACTATCCACGGTTTCTTTATATTTTCCACATTTACTTCTTGGACTTCTCCTATCCATCTCATTTATTGATTGAATATTATTTTCTCCTCGTCCTGGTACACTACTCGTTTCTATTCTTCCTAAATCAATAACACCGTTGTTAATTTGATAGTCATTTATAGAATGTCCTTTATATTTTTCTACAAATTCTTCGTCTGAATCGTCACTCAAGTCATCTTCGTTGTCCTCATCACTGAGGATGGTATCTACTTCATCTTCTTCGTCGTCGACATCAATGTTAAACTTTGCTGCATTTAAAAATAAAGGATTTCCTATTATGTTTGTTTGCATTCGAAAAGATTCAGAATTGAATGTTTGATCCGAATTGAGATAGCTGTAAAACATACGAAGAAAAGAAATGGTTAATTGGAGTAGAGCAAGTTTGGTAATAGTGATGGTTCTTCTTGTTCATAGAAACTGACTGACGTAGAATTATGGGACATCGTCCATTAAACGTTATTGCGAATCATCGCGTCTCTTCGATGGGTGATATTGACACACGTACTCTTATAAGCAATCGTCAACTGTTGACGCGACAGGTGAAATTCCTATGAGGCATCGTCCACGTAACTATGAAGATATACGTTCCAAGTCATGCTGATACGGAGAACCGGTCGCTGTAAGTATGGATGGGCTTAGGAAAAAGGTTCCATGGTTAACCTTGGTCAAAGTCTTTAAGAATACAATCTGAGACTACTATCATTTTTTTTTTTTTTTGTGAGCACAGGATTTTTGAAACTTCAGGTACTTCCCTCTTGTAAACGGACTTGAGGAATTGAGTATTATAGCCACTCATTCGATCATTAAAACATAAAGAGGCGTAAGTGATATTTGGGAAAAAAATCAGAAGGCAGAAAAAAAAAAATGGGTTTCTCCCTCTTAACGGACCAAATATGTTTAATGTTAAGATTCACTTAACATGCTGGTCTGTGATGTCCAAGTAGTCATATAATGGAGTGGGTTCAAATCCAGCCAACTCATAGAATTTTATCCTCATGAATTTTATTATTATTATTATACCTTATTTATAGTGCGAGGATGAGACTGAAGAGTCCCTTTACCCTCACAGTCCAATTAGAGGTCTTATATATTTTACAAAAAATAATAATGATACAGAAATGTTTTCATATTTACAAAAACAGTACAATAAAAAAAAAAAAAAAAAAAAAAAAAAAAAAAAAAAAAAAAAAAAAAACTTATTGAATTCAAAAATAAATAAAAAATAAAAATATTTACTACTTAATAATAGCACCCAAAAAACTGCCGGTGTCAATGGACTTTTCAGTCCTATTCGGGTAGTATAAATAAAGACTATTCAGTCCTATTCGGGCAGTATAAATAAATCTCAAAATTTGAATTTTTGTTACTTACACCTCTTTGTGTCTAAATGGTAAAATTGTCCTCAGAGGTCCCTCAAACTAAGCATAGAAAGTAGAAGAAAAAAATCTTAAATTTTTGATCCGACCATACGTTTACTTACATAGGGACGGACTCAACCTCCCCAAGATTGACAACTTGTCTGAAGTTTGAACTGGACGGCATCTGGATATCCTCTTCGCTACTGACAGTCTCATGAGAGCGAGCACTATTTCGACTATGTCGACCTCCACGTCTTTCTAGATGACGTTCGAGGTATTCATCGAGTGGTTCGTTTTTATGTTTCTCAATTGAGTTTCGTCGCTCGTCATTACTTCCACCCGTATCAGATTTTCGTGAATTTCTTGAATGCGGACGATCGGACGGACGATCACCTGAAATAAAGACAATTGAGAATTCTCATGAAAAAAATATTACATAAAATATAATCCTATCCTACAAAGCAAAAAAGAAAATAATCCATCGTATCATTTTAAGCACCGCATCAGACGCGGGATCGAATATAGTAATCATACCCTTGATCATTCGATTCTTCACCTATAGTACTCAGACTCACTCTTGATCATTCGATTCTTCACCTATAGTACTCAGACTCACCCTTGATCATTCGATTCTTCACCTATAGTACTCAGACTCAGCCTTGATCATTCAATTCTTCACCTATAGTACTCAGACTCAGCCTTGATCATTCGATTCTTCACCTATAGTACTCAGACTCACCCTTGATCATTCTATTCTTTACCTATAGTACTCAGACTCACCCATGATCATTCGATTCTTCACCTATAGTGCTCAGACTCACCCTTGATCATTCGATTCTTCACATATAGTACTCAGACTCACCCCTGATCATTCGATTCTTTACCTATAGTACTCAGACTCACCCTTGATCATTCAATTCTTCACCTATAATACTCAGACTCACCCTTGATCATTTGATTCTTTACCTATAGTACACAAACTCACCCTTGATCATTCGATTCTTCACCTATAGTGCTCAGACTCACCCTTGATCATTCAATTCTTCACCTATAGTACTCTGACTCACCCTTGATCTTTCGATTCTTCACCTATAGTACTCTGACTCACCCTTGATCTTTCGATTCTTCACCTATAGTACTCTGACTCACCCTTGATCNAGATGTGTTTCAATTTATAGAAATTGTTGCTGTTAATGATGGCGACCACATCGCAGATGTGTTTCAATTTATAGAAATTGTTGCTGTTAATGATGGCGACCACATCGCAGATGTGTTTCAATTTATAGAAATTGTTGCTGTTAATGATGGCGACCACATCGCAGATGTGTTTCAATTTATAGAAATTGTTGCTGTTAATGATGGCGACCACATCGCAGATGTGTTTCAATTTATAGAAATTGTTGCTGTTAATGATGGCGACCACATCGCAGATGTGTTTCAATTTATAGAAATTGTTGCTGTTAATGATGGCGACCACATCGCAGATGTGTTTCAATTTATAGAAATTGTTGCTGTTAATGATGGCGACCACATCGCAGATGTGTTTCAATTTATAGAAATTGTTGCTGTTAATGATGGCGACCACATCGCAGATGTGTTTCAATTTATAGAAATTGTTGCTGTTAATGATGGCGACCACATCGCAGATGTGTTTCAATTTATAGAAATTGTTGCTGTTAATGATGGCGACCACATCGCAGATGTGTTTCAATTTATAGAAATTGTTGCTGTTAATGATGGCGACCACATCGCAGATGTGTTTCAATTTATAGAAATTGTTGCTGTTAATGATGGCGACCACATCGCAGATGTGTTTCAATTTATAGAAATTGTTGCTGTTAATGATGGCGACCACATCGCAGATGTGTTTCAATTTATAGAAATTGTTGCTGTTAATGATGGCGACCACATCGCAGATGTGTTTCAATTTATAGAAATTGTTGCTGTTAATGATGGCGACCACATCGCAGATGTGTTTCAATTTATAGAAATTGTTGCTGTTAATGATGGCGACCACATCGCAGATGTGTTTCAATTTATAGAAATTGTTGCTGTTAATGATGGCGACCACATCGCAGATGTGTTTCAATTTATAGAAATTGTTGCTGTTAATGATGGCGACCACATCGCAGATGTGTTTCAATTTATAGAAATTGTTGCTGTTAATGATGGCGACCACATCGCAGATGTGTTTCAATTTATAGAAATTGTTGCTGTTAATGATGGCGACCACATCGCAGATGTGTTTCAATTTATAGAAATTGTTGCTGTTAATGATGGCGACCACATCGCAGATGTGTTTCAATTTATAGAAATTGTTGCTGTTAATGATGGCGACCACATCGCAGATGTGTTTCAATTTATAGAAATTGTTGCTGTTAATGATGGCGACCACATCGCAGATGTGTTTCAATTTATAGAAATTGTTGCTGTTAATGATGGCGACCACATCGCAGATGTGTTTCAATTTATAGAAATTGTTGCTGTTAATGATGGCGACCACATCGCAGATGTGTTTCAATTTATAGAAATTGTTGCTGTTAATGATGGCGACCACATCGCAGATGTGTTTCAATTTATAGAAATTGTTGCTGTTAATGATGGCGACCACATCGCAGATGTGTTTCAATTTATAGAAATTGTTGCTGTTAATGATGGCGACCACATCGCAGATGTGTTTCAATTTATAGAAATTGTTGCTGTTAATGATGGCGACCACATCGCAGATGTGTTTCAATTTATAGAAATTGTTGCTGTTAATGATGGCGACCACATCGCAGATGTGTTTCAATTTATAGAAATTGTTGCTGTTAATGATGGCGACCACATCGCAGATGTGTTTCAATTTATAGAAATTGTTGCTGTTAATGATGGCGACCACATCGCAGATGTGTTTCAATTTATAGAAATTGTTGCTGTTAATGATGGCGACCACATCGCAGATGTGTTTCAATTTATAGAAATTGTTGCTGTTAATGATGGCGACCACATCGCAGATGTGTTTCAATTTATAGAAATTGTTGCTGTTAATGATGGCGACCACATCGCAGATGTGTTTCAATTTATAGAAATGGTTGCTGTTAATGATGGCGACCATATCGCAGATGTGTTTCAATTTATAGAAATTGTTGCTGTTATCGATGGCGGCCACATGGCAGATGTGTTTCAATTTATAGAAATTGTTGCTGTTACCGATGGCGGCCACATGGCAGATGTGTTTCAATTTATACGTTTTTTTTTTTTTTTTTTTTAATTAACTTCTCTTTAACATCTATTGGTTATTCGAGACAGGGGTTTTGCCCTCCATTCGGTAAAAACTTGCAAACCAGCTACCCACATTGACCTCACCCAGTCTGCGATGTGGTCGCCATCATTAACAGCAACAATTTCTATAAATTGAAACACATCTGCGATGTAGTCGCCATCATTAAAGTACCAGCATTTGGAGTAACAAATTTGAAATCAGCCACTTCAAAGTCAAAACGCAAAGGTTGCGGTGTGAACAAAAGGATATTGATGATATACGTACGATATTTGGCCTTGAAACATTCCACGTGGGTTTTAAAAGATATTCATGATACACGTACGATATTTGGTGTTAAAACACCCCACGTGGGTTTTAAAAGATATTCATGATACACGGACTATATTTGGCCTTGAAACATACCACGTGGGTTTTAAAAGATATTCATGATACACGTACGATACTTGGTCTTAAAACATACCACATAGGTTTTAAAAGATATTCATGATACACGTACGATATTTGGTCTTAAAACACCCCACGTGGGTTTTAAAAGATATTCATGATGCACGTACGATATTTGGCCTTAAAACATACCACATGGATTTTATATGTACGTTTAGAGGCTTCCAAGATAAAAGGACTTACCATGCTGATTTTCATCTAGCGGTTTAAATTTGGAAGCATACATGACGCACGAGAGAACGAAAATGATGATGGCAATACAGAATGACGTTAGAAGGACGTACATTCCAATTTCAAGAGGTGCCAGGTTGCCATTATGATGAGGGTGACGTGGAGACAGAAGATTGTTGATGGACAACGTATGATGGTGTTTCTCGGCGTGGACAGCTGGCTGGTCGTTGTTTTCATCTTTCAGAGGAACACCTGAATGAAAAAAATATCTTTGTGTTATTTATTCATTCATTCCATAGTGGCATCATCGTATCCGATGGTAGCCACATGTATGCTCTACATAAGTTATAGTATACAGCTTATGTTTTTAATTGTCATCATACATCCGTTCTTGGAGGCTGATAATTGACATGGGCCCCCAGAACTATGACAATTACTACAATATAATTACGTCAGTAACACAAGAGTTATAAACCTAATGATATTACAAAGTTGCTTTCTGCGTTATTTTACACCATCAGCTCAGGTGGACTCGGCCCGTGAGGATGTCACCCCGAGTAACTTCTTACAATCTCAAGTATGATTTACTTTTTCTCATGGAATGTTATTAAGTCCAATATGGATTGGAAGAAATTACGCCTTCGGTATTTTATGTTATTATGTAACATTTTTTGTGAGCATCACATCATTACAAGGTATTCACAACAATCACTCCAATATCATTAACCCTAAGCTGCACTTTAACAATTAACTTATAATGCTACTACCTGTCGCTATTACCATAGCTACTCAATTGTCCTCATGAGGCTGAGTTATCCCCGAAGACGACCAGACAAAGTCGTAAAATTTTAAAAAATATTTGACAAATTTTCGACCCGTCCAGGAATCCAAACCAGAACCTCCGACAGACGTCGTGAATGTAAATAACAACAAATATTATGTCTCAATCAATAGTGGCATCATAGTTCCCTATGGTAATCAGATATGTTGAATCTTGGAGAAGAGAGAAATTTTCTGTTCATCTAGAATTGGATTTGACCTTGAAAATGTTGAAATATTTTAAGTGCATTTTCCCTCTTCTTTCATCAGAAGTTCTTTTCTCCAATTTTTGGAATAAATTATATAAAAAAACAGGCCTAATAGTTATGCTTATTACCTTCCGAACATTGGAAGCTCTCTTGGTGCACCCCTACAAAACAAAAGATGTAAAAAGAAAAAAGAAACCCTTACCATTCAGAATGTCTCTTAAATCAGGCGACAAAAGTTCTTTCTGGTGTCTGTCAATGTTGCCAAACTTCCCCACACTTCCATCATTCTGAACGAAATCAGACTTCTGAGCCCCATTCAAACCAAAAGTTTGAAAATCAATTTCCACTTTAACATTTGCCATCAGAAGAGGGCTGGTTTTCTTCAGAGGACCACCTGTAAAAATGCAATAGTGAGCACTGAGCAGTCCGTTCTCCTGGACCGGTGTGTATCAATTCTGAGGGAAGTCGGAAAAGTTTCAACTTAGTTCTTGTGATTTCGGGGTGTACTCAGCCTCGAGGTGAGTCTACTGTAAAGGTGTGTTGTTGTTGTTGTTGTTAACGTTCTCAACGACTCTCACTGTGTCTCCAGGCCAAGAAAAGCGGCCACTCCAACAGGATCTGTCCATAATGCTGACGGCTCTAGATTGGTTGGGTTTGATGAAGAGTTGAATCAATGATTTAAATCATGAGCAGCCAACATACTTAGAGAACAACGATCAGATACTTCAGGGTTTAGCAAGGATTTATATACCAGCTCTTTAAAGAAGTATCTGGAGCAGCACGGCTGGGATGAAGAAAAATACAGTGAGTTGTCGTCGGAACGGTGTTGAAGGTCTTTGGCCGTGCCCGGGGCACAGGTAGCCCCGGTGCGAAGCACCAACCATCTTGAGGGCCGTAAAGTTAGGTAGGTTAGATTAGAATATTGTGTATATATACATGTTTGTATATTTGTCACAGTAAAGATTCAATAATAAAATCGAAAAAAAGAAGTCTCCATATCTCGAAATTTGACGATTAGACTTTCAAGGTACGTACAAGCCTAAATCGAATTTAAATAATCCGGTTGTCAGTCGGCCGTGAGAGGCACTTTCGTCACCTAGTGGCGACCGACTTTGATGAAATTTGGTATATAGGTCTTTAGGTTTGATGAAAGGTATGCAGCTCTAGCTCCTGATAAGAACACAAAACCCCAAGAAAATATCAATATGTCATTTCCTATTGTTTATGGGCCATATTTACACTATTTTGGGTCAATTTTTTTCATGTTTGAAAACCATTAGAATTTGAACCCGGGACTTTCTGTTCGGTAGATACATACCTGGTCGACAAGAGTCTGACTGAAGAAGTGCCACTCGAAGTAACTCGCCTTTTCCTTCTCCAACTGCAATAACGCGTGGATGTTTCGACCCTGCCATAGGAGCAAAAGCAACAATTTGGGGATTTAGGCTATCTACAATAAGTAGATAATCAGAGTTCGGAATATCACGAAGAGGTACTCGAGTATTGTCGGAAAATTGAATTTCAATATCCAGAAGCCCTTCCTGAAAAAAATGAAAATATTATCAGCATTAAGCACAACTAGTCTGAGTTCGGAATATCACGAAGAGGTACTCGGGTATTGTCGGAAAATTGAATTTGAATATCCAGAAGCCCTTCCTGAAAAAAATGAAAATATTATCAGCATTAAGCACAACTAGTCTGATAGTCACCGACACGACTCAGGGAAAGGTAACGTTGGCAATGATAACATTATGTCTGCCAGTGTCTATGGCACGTGTAATACACCAGTTCCCGTTAGATCACTCAAGTTAAACAACTTCCAGCAAGGTTTTACTAAGTGGGGGATCACATAGGTTCGCGCCCTCCACGCCGGCTATTTTTCTTCTTTTTTTCTCTCTGTCCCACTAGATTCCCATTTGCTTTGGTGAGTTTGGATCTAGCCTGATCAAAGACAGTGGAATCTGGTAAATATTAATAAACAAGGAACTTACTTGATATTGAGCTGTTAATCTTCTGGTAACCGAAGTTTCAGCAATGTATCCATTTTCAATGCTACTGTCCGGGTAAATGGCAAGTTGAAGTCCTGATACAATTTTTACTGACAAATGTGTTGGTTGAACCTTATCATTTGTTACCCGTATTTCACGAGCACCAATTACTCGACCAGATACAGGCGATAAAACCTGTAAACCAAAAAAATCAAAGAATAATTTCTTGTATTTCCCTTGCCTTTTCACTTATCAGCGATCGCTGTTGGAGTCGGTTCTTCTCATACACAAATTATATTCTCTTCTACAGGGTGCGGCAATTAGTTCTCCCACTTTTCAAAAAATCGTGGGAGGAGCTTGGGGTTTGTGATATTCAACAAAAAATGACATCTCGTTTTTAGGTGTCGCAATGGTTCGGTCTCGCGAGCATCGTGCGTTTTTTTAAAAAGAGTGAACCCATTATGGCCACTCAGAGGGCTTTCCGCACAAGGTATGATTTGCACTTCACAGACCCAGTTCCTGATCGATAAAAAAATTTGAGGTGAGTTCACAACTTTAGGACCACATCATCAGCTTTAGGCTGTATGGGGCTACGGCCAATGTTCCCCGGTCACGTGATCTCCTTACAGCATGACATTTCGTGGGCCCCTCGCTCGTCCGATTTGAGTCCCTGTGACGTTTTCCTGTGGGATTACCTCAAGGCTGAGGTCTTCAAACATCGCCCTGGGACCTTTGAAGTGTTAAAGGAGACAATTCTGGAAGAAATCATCCAAATTGACATAGATGAAAAAAAAACTAGAATACACAAGCTTTCAGAATACAAAATATTTTTTCAAATATCTCATTTCGTTTTTATTTACCAGCTCTTCCAAATGTGGGAGAACTAACTGCCACACCCCGTATTTGGTATGTCATGCTCTAAAATATTTTTTTCAATCATCAGTCATTTAGTTGTTGGGTATATATTTGTGCCCCTATCACACTCTCTGTATGTCTATGCCCTTATGCCATTGCTTACTAATTATTATAAGGATTTTTTAAGTCCACTCACCTGTAGCTCCGTTCTTCCGTAAGATTTACCGAAAACAATATTATTCTTATACGTTGCTATTCTTGGATCAGCAATTCTTAACAAATTGGACACCACGTCTGTGATTCTTAACAAAGTACGACGATTTACAAAATAACTGACTCGACCAGAATCGTGATCGGTGGCTACAAATCTAGCAAACACTTGGACAGAACTTTGTTGAAATTTGAATCTACATTGAGTGGGACGGCCTTCACTGTCGAGTCCATTGTCTTCCGTAATCATATCATCCATGTTAATAGTGGGTCCATTCACACCGGACTCGACATTCGTGTAGACAGATCTTTTTCTTTGGAATTTTGAACTGAAAAATAAAAACATATGGTTTGAACGAGCAGAATAGATATAATTCCAATATTCTTTTTATAAAGATGCTTCGCTACGGTTACGAAATTCAACAGCAATTTCGAGAGTATTAAATTACAGCTTTCTCGCTCATCCCGGATTTTTGGTGGAACCAATCCACAGAGTGAGCATCGCTCCTATTTCGAAAATTCAATATTTTATTCAAGGATATGACTTTTTATACTGCGGAACACCTTTGTATTGAATTCCAGCTTTCTTGCTCATCCCGAAGTGTTACTTCTCAATATTTTGGAGATGAAAGCTCCCCCACAGACTAATCTCATCTCCTTATCCCAATTAATTATTAATTGGTCTTCCCCTCTTTCTTTTCACGTTTCTTGGGCACCATTCTAAAACATTCTTCATCCACCTATTAGCCTTACATCTAACTATTTGGCCCGCCCATTTCCTTTTCAAAACTATCCTTATTATGTCCTTGAGTCCAGTTTTCCCACTTAGAACTATGTTTTTAATTTTGTCTCTCCTTGTTTTCCCCAGCATATATCTTTCCATTGCCTTGACCGTAACCCTTAACTTATATCTTACCCGTTCGCTCATTATCCAGGTCTCGAACCCGTAAACCAGTAATGGTAGTACTGTCATCTCCCATAATTTTCTTTTTATTTCCATTTTCGCGTTAGATTTGTATATATGTCTATTCTTTGTCATAGCCCCCCATCCTATTCTGCATCTTCTATAAAGTAATACCTTAATAAAGAGAAAATTAAGAAGAAAACGATAAAAGGTTGCTCTGGCTTTTTCAATTCTTCTCCTCTTTTCTTTACTCATTTACAATATGGTTACAATGATATTATAAAGAACATTGGTTCACCTGTAATGCATATCTTCTTCTGCTATTTTCCATCCTCTAATCTGACTCAATCTGCTGTCCGATAATTGAATGTCAATAGGAAACTCTGGCATCCAAACAGTGTATTTGGCCAATCCCGTATACGTATCGTACTTGACGATGATGGACGCGTTGGCAGATCCGCGCATTTCCGTACCATCCACATACACTGAGCTACATGATGATGACACCTGAAATGATACAAAATAAAAATTGCTCATCAAATGGTCTGTGCAGATGGCTGATCTGGATTTGGTTCAATCCGCCACATTAATTATAAGATATTATAAAATTAGTATTTTTACTCTTTTTTTCTGTATTCCCCTTTTAACAAAAGGGGAATACAGAATATACAAAATAACAAATGAAGATATTGGGGGCTAACATACTCACGGCTTGAGTTGAGGTGAGCTGATGGAGTAAAACAATGCAATAAGCTACAGTCCGCTATTAACACATGTTGCATAACAAGAGACTATGCAAGGTGTTTTAGTGCTGGAGAAAATAAGGAAGGCGACAGGAAGCCACCCTATCCAACAACGATTTCCATAGACAATAGTCTACACAAATTGAATTTAACCAATATGGAAGACCATGTCAACCCCCTATTTATCTAAAACACATTGGACTAACATACAAACATGTCAAAATACTGCCCTCAGAGTGGCCACTGGCTGTCACCTGATATCAAGTACAGAGCACCTAAATAATAAGTGCACAATTCTTCCAATAAAAAAACACAATGAAATGTTGACACAACAATATCTGCTGAAATATCATACGAACAGTCATCCATGCAATACAATCATACAGACCCCCCCTCCACCACGCAACATACGCCAGCACCCACAAGATTTCAAGGGGAAATATCTCAAATCGTTTCAGAGAAATCCACACAAAAACAGTTGAAGACCCTATTAATAATTTTAAACCAAATCATGTACTGAATGAACAACCACTTGAGTTACCAAAAGAATGATCTAAACTAGCAAGATCTACTCGCTCAACACTAGCTCAACTGCGGTCCGGATGGAGTAAAATACTAAACTCGTATCTACACCGACTTGACGAGACCATTGAAGGTAAATGTCCCAAATGCAATATTGGACCACACGACACAGAACATTTATTCTACTGCCCTGCAAATTCCACTCAATTAAAACCAATCAATCTATGGCTCCAACCAAAGGAAACTGCAACATTTTTGTAACTACAAACAGAGGAATCGGATTGTGATGTGACCTAGATGCTCAATGCTGGTTCAACAACAACAACAACAACAACTGTGTCAAACCAGTTATTTAAATAACTGTTAACTTGATGAGAATCCAATAACCTATATTTTTTGGTCCCATCCATCCCACTACTCTCAACAAAGGGGAATTTACGTTTTTTTGACCAGAAATTCAACAATTGTTTCGGATAATCGGTGGAGCTCTACTGTAATAATTATTTTATAGAGCGTATCTCTCTTATTCTTTTTCTTAATGTTGCCACGGGAACGGCCATACCTCTAAGGCACCAAGCGAAACGATCGCAGCCTGCTAGTTATATTGATTCACCATCGCCTGCAAGCGGAAGCCTCAGGAATTCTTATCACACATCGTGATCACTGATCCGGCCCAAATTATATGTCCAAAAAGATTAGATTTATTTTTATTTAAATTAACAACATTTTTTTTTACAATAGTTCTTATCCTAAGTCTATTAGAACTAATCCTAGCTTCTAAGATAAGGGTTTTACAATCTAAATTACAACTAAAAATTAATGGAAAGATACAAATAATCTATAAAGCAAATTTTTCTAAATATTTCTGTTTTGTCTAAAAAAAAGATATTAAAGTTAAAATTACCTTCAGTACAGATTCATCTTCTGAGTGACATGTTGACTGTAATGTAACATCCGCTATCTTTCCTGCTTGAGATACAATGAAGATTTTCATTGGTTGAGAGATTTGACGACCAGAAAGTACTGCTGTATTTAGGATCTGCCAACTCTGTAAGGGAACAATAAAACACTTATAAGTTGGTTAAATTGGGATACTATAGTGAAACTACAATGAAGTTAAAATTTACTATATCTTCACCTGACCAAAAAATATAAAAGATATAGAGTTAATTAGTTTCATCCTCTCCTGAGAACATCGTCAGAGCTAGTGGTAGAGGTATGATCTTATGGTATTTGAATGTAGAGGCGAACCCACGTAGACACCCACATGGTACAACTTCGCTGGACGTTGCTTAACTTCAGTGATCTAACGGGAACTGGAGTAGTCAACGTGCCATAGACTTACTCCAAATTCTGACAGGGGCAATAATTTGTCACTGTGGATTGTATGTTTTCGGGGCCCACTCTGCCTCGTGAGGACAATGAGTAGTTATGGAGATAAATGTGCATAGCTATCCGGAACCAGCACTGTAGATAAAGTTCAATTCTCTAAATTTCAGACTCCTGATGTTATGATATTTCGACTTCCACTCCTGTTAAAAATTAGGAAAATTTCCTCTCCACTGCCCAGTGGTCTAAATGTTAAACTTTTTCTGACAGACTCTTCAATATTACCTGCCTCGGTAGCTCAGTGGTTAAGCGCTTGCCTGGTAAACAGAAAATTGGATAACAATAGGTAATAATATCATTCTCGACGGTAACTCACTTTTTGTTGAAGTTTCGATTTTACCTCCATTTTGTGCATCCATACTGAAAGTTCTCCAAAGTTTAAGTTTTAGTTAAGCGATTGTTTAAATTCAATTCTTTATTTATTTTAAATATAATGAGATTTTTATACAAAGGTATTTTTCCCAAGACTTCTAAGAAGAAGAAAAAAATGTTGAGTTGCGTTGATTATTTTGAACGTAACTCATTACGTCTCAGTAGCTCAGTGGTTAAGCGCTCGCCTGGTAAACAGGAGGGCGTGGGTTCGATCCCCACCAGAGGTAGGATTTTTTCTCATTAGTTTGGGTATTTAACCACATAAAAATAGAGCTCTAAGGGTTAGGTGGTAGGAAATGCCTCAGGCATTAACCTCGCCTAGTGATAACGATCCACTCAAGAGTCTATTTTTTAAAAAAAAATATTTCTCACTCACCTTTGATATTGGAAGCACTGCACTTATGTCATCTTTATGAATTTGAAATTTAGCTGTCACTTTTCGACTTTTGACTTGCTCGTTACTGGAACCAACACCTTTCTCTTTGCTTGCAGTGGGATCTTCATTAGAAAAGATATTTTCGTAAGATTTCTTATCGGGATACTTGACAGTCCATACAAGTTTACCTTCGTCCCAAAGTTCTGTGGAACTTTCTTCAACAACTTCAATAAGGAAATTCATAACATCGCCCAAACTGGAACAATGAAAAAATAATTTCAATACAATAATTCACTTAAATACATCGTCCTCGCGATGGCCAGGATGACCTGAAACGAACACAGTTCCAACCTAGGGGACATCAAAACCTTTTCGGTTACCTCATATAAACTTACTAGCAGCTATGCCCAGTGCTTTGCCCTGGTTAAAATTTGTAGAATTTGACCGAAAAATTAGCTTCGTCTGGAAAACGATTTAACATTTTTGAGTTCTGATAATTTATCTGAGTTCCAGAATTCTGCGCCTATTTCGCTTGGCGCCGTAGAATCATGGCCGTTCCCGTGCTAACATTATTTCATACAAAAATCGTCCGTAAACGGCTCGACATTTTTTAATTCTGATATTATTTCTGGGGTCCCATTCTATATATTTTTTTTTTGGGGGGNCAAATCAAGTTTTGATATCCCCCTGTTTTGGATAAACAATTAGTAATCTCCATACAAAAATCGGAAAATTGTCCGCAACATCGAAAACGGTGGAACAGTTTTGAATTCTGATAATATTGCTGGGGTTTCAGTCTATGATTTTAGGAGGGGGGGGGGGGCATTCCCTTCAATTTTACGATATCTCGTACCGTTTTACCTAGACAATAAATATCGTTTTAGCTCGACTAGTCGGCCATATACAGCCCGACATTTTATTGATTCTGCTGATATTTCTGAGGATTCACTCTTTTTTTTGGGGGGTCTCTAACTGTTTTTCGATGCATCTAACTGTTTTTGGCTAAACAATTAGTGATACCCAAAAATCGGAAAGTCGGCCGTAACTGAAACTGTGCAACCGTTTCAAAAACGGTTGCACAGTTTTGAATTTTGATAGTATTTCTGGGGTCCATCCTACAGTTTTGTGGGGTTCTGTCCCAATCTATTTTCCCTGTCTCGTACCGTTTTGGCTAAAGAATTAGTGATAAACACAAATTGGCCGTAACTCGAAAACGGTTGGACGGGGTTGAATTGTGATTATTGCTCTGAAGTTTCAATTTCTCGATATCTCATATCGTTTTGGATAAACAAGTAAGTAATTTCGAAATTTTATTTTGCCCGATCCCGGATTCGAACTTGTAACTCTGAAACGGCTAGTCATAATTTTGCAAACTATAAAAAAAAACTTAAAATAAGTACTAAAAGGCCACCTAAACCTTCTCGCTTTGAGTTGATATGTTGTCGGGACAAAATTTAAGATATTGGGTCACTGACTGCCACCACATACTTCAATGGAGAAGGATTAGGACCAGAAGGAAGAGGAAAAGGATAGTAAAGGAGAAGAGAAGAAAATGTTGAGCTATAGGAGTTAACAAACCTTCACTGACTGCCACCACATACTTCAATGGAGAAGGATTGGGACTAGAAGGAAGAGGAAAAGGATAGTAAAAGAGAAGAGAAGAAAATAATAGAGTTATCAACTACCAATAGAGATTTTATTGCAATGAGTAAAAAGTGAGTGAATTTAGAATTTCGAAGAGATAAAGTAGTGATAAGGTACGGTGTTCTATAGATCTATGGTAGAGATAAAGGCTGTCTTCGGGGATTATAATGTTTGGAACACCTACCTAGAATCTCTAGTTTCATCTATAGCAGGTCCAAATTCGGACTGAATCTTTCAAATGTTTGGAATACCTACCTAGGGTCTCTACTCTCATCTATTGGAGGTCCAGATTCAGACTGTATCTTATTGGCGGTTACAATGGCAGATGAACTCTTGGCGCTTATATCAACACTGAGATTCCAATTATTGGCATTACTGTTTTCAACAGAAATGATACGTAGAGCACTCTTAACACGACATCTGAAATTGAAACATAACAGCTAGTGGTCATCAGAGAACTAAAAAGTTTGGAGTAGGCAACCAAGTTAAAAATTAGCTGCTTGTAGTCAAGGGAAGGATGTTATCAAAAGTCAGGGAGGGGGGGTTGTCGGAGCGAAAGAAAGGCGGTCATTTGGTGGTCTTGGGACTTGGTACGTAGATAATCGCTGTTGATTCCTTTCTTAAAAAAATTAAGACAACCACCTTGGAACCTTAAGGCATTACTTGGGGGGTGGTAACCACATCTCAAAATTCTCCAATTACTTTGAGGTGGTAACAACATTTCAAAATTCTCCAAATATTTGGAGGTGGTAACCACATCCCAAAATTCTCCAAATACTTCGAGGTAACCACATCTGAAAATTCTCCAAATACTTCTAGGTTGTAACCACATCTCAAAATCCTCCAAATACTTCGAGGTGGTAACCACATCTCAAAATTCTCCAAATACTTCGAGGTGGTATCCATATCTCAAAATTCTCCAAATACTTCGAGGTGGTATCCACATCTCAAAATTCTCCAAATACTTCGAGGTGGTAACCACATCTCAAAATTCTCCAAATACTTCGAGGTGGTATCCATATCTCAAAATTCTCCAAATACTTCGAGGTGGTAATCACATCTTAAAATTCTCCAAACACTTCGCTTCTTATTTCTAATCACTTAACTTTCACATCCATACCACACATAGCACTCAATATTTCGCACAAGTATCTTCGGGTAGCTTAAACATTGTGAGTGTGATTGGAATATTTGTCTAAGAAGATCAAAATAAATCTCTTCTTATTTTATTACATGACGGTAGACAAAGTTCAGTTTGAGAGTTGAAAACTTTTTATTTTTCATGTTGAAAACTTTACACTTCTACATTCGACAGGGTGGTTAATGAAGAAGCCGTGAATTTTCCTTTATGGGTTGAATTTTTTATCGGACTAAATCCCGTAGAAAAAAAAAATTGTAAGTTGTCGAGAAGACGATGTTAGATCGAAATTTTTCGGGAAGAACGATCCAAAAATGATTGTTAGATTGTAAGTTGTCGGGAAGAATGACCCAAAAAAGATGTTAGATCGTAAGTTGTCGGGAAGAACGATCCAAAAACGATGTTACATTTTAAGTGTCTAAACGTTTTTGTAATGATTTTTATGAAAATTTTGTACTTGTTTTGATAGTTTAAATTATATTTTTCTATCTGGAATTTAAAATTTATAAATCTCTTGACTGGCCGCCCGCCCTCTTGAAAGTGAAGTTCAAGTTTTTTTCAATAAAACACAGAAAAGGCACATTACCTTAATGAAGTTGATTTAACACTACTTTTGCTTATTGTACAGGCCTACAACCTGTCTTATAGGTGACTAGCTGTTGGCCTGTTTAAATTAAATTTCAGCTTTCTCGCTCATCCCGAATGTTTGCAGGGACCACTCAGCCTCGTGAGAACAATGAGTAGATTTGGAGATCAATGCGTATAGAGCGGTACCAGCATTGTAGGTAAAATAGAAAAATTCAAATGAATTGAATAATGATTGATGTTGAGAAAATCCGACAATGCTGCAGTGAGCACCCGTGACATAATAACTCAAAGAAATAGCATTTAATTATTTAATTTCGATATTTCGGTGGTGAAAACCGGCCATATATAGGAGAAAATCCGGAAAATTTCAATTTTTTATGGGTTTTTCTTTTGGGAGGGTCCATTCTTAGCCATTTCTTGTGATCTTATTTAGTTTGCCCAGGAAAAATTGCAAAAAAAAAAAAAAAAAAAAAATCTTAAAAGCGTCATTTTTGGCGGTAACTTGCTTCCAGTTGAATTTGTTCCTTTCTTATTACGTACCTACATACTGAAGTGAACAATCTGTATATGGAATATTATGTAAACATCCTGTCTATAGACCGCGATGCTTCTCCTTTCTATTTTTATTTCTCCTTATAGATGATACTAGAGGTAAACAATACGTAAACAACGAAGAATTGAATGCGTAGAATCTGTACTGCGTATTTTTATAGAACGCAAAGTTTGTTTACTTCCAGAAGGGTTGTGTACTGGATCTTTCGAGAAATCGTTATAAATAGAAGGAACCTAGTAGGAACCGAGTCAGTCTTATTCGAGTTTTACAAGTGATAAGTCAGAAAGTCTGTCTAGTTTTGAAAGCGAAGTGAGTGATTAATTCGTGTGTGAATTACGTATTTTCGAGTGTTTTAAATACGGTATTTGCGAGGTTACAGTATAAGAATTTTTGTGTTACGTTTTTTTTTTTTATTGTAATTTCTATCTTTAATAAATTGTTTTAAGTTTTTATTTTATTTTATTTTTAAAGTTAGTTAACGCGTTTTTAATCAAAGACTACTTAATCCTCGAACCCTAAGTCTACAACAATACTAAAAAGAATCTTTGTGCCAAATTTCAAGTCTCTAGGTTTAGCCATCGTGGAGCTAAGTTGATTATCAGTCAGTCAGTATACCAAATGGGCTTTGGGTTTTATAAGTATAGATGATGTTTTGTTCCGCACTCTACTTACTCACATAATTAAAGTAAAAATAAGATGAAAAAAAGAAGGAGAAAAGACCGACCACTTACCTTAATACAAACGCCTTAATATTCTGTTTATAGATAAAAACAGGAATATGAATTCTTGATAATGGATATAAAGGTTGATGTGATATCAAAATAATTAAATTTCTATCCAAATAATATTCTTTATAACTAACTCTAGCGTGAAGTAATGGAACTAAACTCAATGTTGTCATTGGACGAATTTGTACTCGATCAGATAAATGTCCTACACATTGAGATTCCAACGTTTCGATCGACTGATTATCATCGTCTTTTTGAACAATTTTAGTTGGATTTTCTTGATTCGTTAATTGATTTCCTTGATGCTCATTAGATGTTTGTAATAATTCAGGATTTTTTACTTCTTTTTTATTGCTTTTCATTTGCTGAGCAATATTTTTTGCTTCATTCTCATTGGTAGGTTGATGTTCAGATATTTTTAATTGTTCATAGATTTGTTTTTCAACATCAATTTTTTTATTTGAAAGCGTTATTTGTTCTATTTTTCTTTCATTCGTGCTCGTTGTCTGTTCAACTTCTTTGTTTTTGTTCAGACTTTGTGTTGATGATGACAGATCATCTTGGACATCACTATACGCATTATCATTTTCATATTCTTCAAATCTATTTAAAGTTTCAGCATCTTCGCTTCTTTCAATTCTTATTTTTTCTTTAGTATTACTTCTTTTGTACGTTACATCTTTGTGTGTCATATTATTTTGTGTTTCATCATGTAGTATAAAAGGTCGAATATTACATGAAAGAAAGAAAAGAAAAAAATAATAAAAAAGATATGCCAAGATACAGGACCGTGGAGATGGGGGGGACTTTTTAGCCTGGGCCCGGAGTTCTCATGAGAGCCCGGACTCGATAGTAATTTCAGAAAGAGATGAGATTGTATATATNNNTATATATATATATGCAATCTCATCTCTTGTTTTGTGCTCATTTGTTTGTCTCGTAGTGTGTTCACTGACAGGCTGTGCTCTACTGAGTTGTTCATTTGGTATTTGTTTCGTTTCTAACACACTATAACGCAAAATAATAATACCTTACCTTCTGATACGTCTTCAACAATAATCGGTTTATCACTTTGAACAATCTCATCTCTTGCTTTATGCTCATTTGTTTGTCTTGTAGTGTGTTCACTGACAGACTGTTCTCTACTGAGTTGTTCATTTGGTATTAATTTCGTTTCTAAAACACTATAACTAACTTTTACATATCTCAATGGATATTTAACACTCTTCTTCCATGGTAAATTAGGTAAGGGTGTCCACCATGTTGATGGAATGGTTATTTGGGCTAAACAAACACCATCTTCATTGTCAGGAGAACAAGATGAAGTGAGCGCTTTGGAACCAAGAGATACTTGTAAAATTATACAAAGCTTTTGTTTACTGTAACGACGTGTGTTGGAGGAACCTGGAATATAAAAATAAATAATGCTATGAAAAACATGAATTACTAATTTGGTTATTATTGAAATAATGGAGAGATTTCACAAATCTGTTATGAGGTCCTCATGATCAATAAGAAAACGATAAGTTTATGGGCTTCGTGTCTCATAGGCGGAAGAATTTTTTAGATTTCTCAACACCACGATATACGAAAACGAAAACTTAAGCGCCTCTAGCGGATAATTAAAGAAAAATCGGCACAACATCGTTTTCGGGATGGTTTTCATATTCCGATAAATTTTGCGAAATCTCTCTAATAATGAACCTCTGGAATCTTTGATAGATACGTAGAATCTAAAAATCGAATACAAAAAATCCGTTTATCCGCCGTGATTGGCACTTTTGCCACTTAGCGTTGACCGATTTGGATGAAATTTGCTATATAGCTCCCATCTGAGGTCTTATTGTGCCCAGAAACTTTTGGGTGCAATAGAAGGTACCGTTAATGGGGTTCCGCTTTTTAGTGGTTTTCATTTATCCTGTCTAAAAAAAAAGGTAAGTGTTAGAGACTCGAATATGTATCGTATTTGGGATTCAATTCTGCCCGAAAACTTTGCAAAGTTCAGCGATGCATATACATGCGAAGTTCAGCTCACAATTAGACCCCGAATGGGACCTACATAAAAAATTTAATCAAAATCCGACAACCCTAAGTAGGGGGGGGTGCTTTTGGGTACAATAGAAAGTACCGTTGACGGGCTTTCCGCTTTTTAGTGGTTTTCATTAATCCTTGTCTAAAAGAAAATAGTAAGATTTGGTATGTTTATCAAATTTAGGGTCTAATTATACCCCAGAACTTTGGGGGGGGGGGGGGGAAAAAAAAANGGGGGGGGGGGGTAAAATAATAAACTAATGTGTCACATTGGCCCAAGTTTTTTTTCCATCGTGTCTCATCCCTTCTCTCTTTTCACATAAACTTACCAATATGAAAAACAACTCTGACAACTGGATTATCTCTTGGTATATGTTGCTCAACTAAATGTACACTTAAATCTAATGTACCAGATAGATGTTGATTGATACTATCAACGCCAACATCAACGGGAACATCAGCCACTAAAAACGGACTAGGTATAGTTTGTTTTGTACTGAAAGGTCCATAATTTGATTTTATAGCAATCGCTTGTTCAATTGCATCATCAAATATGACAAACTTATCGATGCTGATTACTTTATCATCGGGATTAATCTTCTTATTGACATAAACATCGGCTTCGCTATCTGGTACATTGGATGGCTTGCCAACATCGGCAATGTTCGTGAAATAGTTATTGTGTATTCTATTTTTTGATTCATTATTTCTTGATGAGTCTATTGTATGATTGGTAATGATTGGAAATTGCTGTTGTTGTTTCAGAAAGAAGCCATTATCTTTATTGTCAAAATGGATGTCAATGAATTCGCCGAACACAAATGAGTCTGAAACAAAACATAGAGTAAGAATTGTTACTGGAATGTCGAATGGGGGAAATCATGAGGTGGACATCTTCAACAGTGGACATCTTTTTCCAACTCTATTTGGGGTCAGCGTAGGGGTGGCACAATATATCGATAATGTATCCATACTGGAATGTCGAATGGGGGGAAATCATGAGGTGGACATCTTCAACAGTGGACATCTTTTCCCAACTCTATTTGGGGTCAGCGTAGGGCTGGCACAATATATCGATAATGTATCCATACTGGAATGTCGAATGGGGGAAATCATGAGGTGGACATCTTCAACAGTGGACATCTTTTCCCAACTCTATTTGGGGTCAGCGAAGGGGTGGCACAATATATCGAAAATGTATCCATACTGGAATGTCGAATGGGGGGAAATCATGAGGTGGACATCTTCAACAGTGGACATCTTCAACATTTGGGGTCAGCGTAGGGGTGGCACAATATATCGAACATGTATCCATACTGGAATGTCGAATGGGGGGAAATCATGAGGTGGACATCTTCAACAGTGGACATCTTTTCCCAACTCTATTTGGGGTCAGCGTGGGGGTGGCACAATATATCGAACATGTATCCATACTGGAATGCCAAATGGGGGGAAATCATGAGGTGGACATCTTCAACAGTGGACATCTTTTCCCAACTCTATTTGGGGTCAGCGTAGGGGTGGCACAATATATCGAACATGTATCCATACTGGAATGTCGAATAGGGGGAAATCATGAGGTGGACATCTTCAACAGTGGACATCTTTTCCCAACTCTATTTGGGGCCAGCGTAGGGGTGGCACAATATATCAAACATGTATCCATAAATTTTCTTCCGATACTAAAAAAAAACAATATTTCGTTAAAAAAAACTAAATATTTTCTATATTTGATAGAATTAATGCTGTACATGTAACTGCAGGATCAGTTAGTTGCGTATGTACTTTTTTGAAAAAAAAAGCCAAAATTAGTCATTTTAGTTTTAGTTGCTGAGCTTTGTAGCCACCGAAAGGAGCAAGCTTCATTAGGTGAGCCGATCTCCGTGGCCGATTTGTTAAGAGCATTGACTCTTGGTCCGGAGGTTTTGGGTTCGAATCCCACCGGAGCGAAAATTTTCTGATCGGGTTTTCTCGTTTCCGGAATGGCATGGCTATAAAAAGGAGTGCCCTGAAGTACTGTGAAAACGGTTCCGGGGCATACTTTTTTGTAAAATAAAAAACTTCATCAGGTGATGGTTCTAAGCCCGTGTAAATACAGAAGGTTTGGTGTTAGGAAAATCATTCAGCTTTTAAAAAAAACTCAGTAAAAAGTCGCTATGGATACAGTGAGAACAGGGCTGGATTAACAATAGTAGCACTTGTAGCGCGTGCTACAGGCCCCGCGCTTTGACAACCTACACTAGATATTTCGACATTTCTGTGTTGACAATTGAAAAAACTCTGCCAATGTGACACCTGGGTTTATTATTTTTCTCGCAAAAAATAATACAATTTTTTGAGGGGGTATCCCCCCAAATTTTTTAAGGGGGGTACCCCCCAAAAAATTGAGGGGGTATCGTGATGATTCCAAATCTGGGGCGTAATTAGACACTAAATTTGACATACCTACCAAATTTGAAGTATCCTTCTCTTTTTAGACAGGATTAATGAAAACCGCTTTAAAGCGGTAAAAACCGCCAGCGGTATATTTGATTGAACCCAAAAGTTTTGGAGCTAGCTGAGACCAAAAATATGACATACATACAAAATCTCCAGCTCTTACCATTCTCCTCTTAGACAACGATACTGAAAACCGCTAAAAAACGGCAAAAATCGCCAAGGGTGTATTCGATTGCACCCAAAAGTTTCGGGGCACAATTAGAGCCCAGATGGGACCTATACACCAAATTTCATCCAAATCGGTCAACGCTAAGTGGCAAAAGTGCCCATCACGGCGTACGGCGGACAAACGGATTTTTTTTTATTCGATTTTTGGATTCTACGTACCTTGAAACGTATAATATCAAATTTTGAGGGGGGTATTTTTTTTTTTCCGTGACGATTCCAAAGGTTCATTATTGAAAATAATAAACGAAAACAAATCATTTTGACGGGGCCCCAACTCTTCAAAGTATGTAGTAAAATCTAATTTAGGAAAGTACAAGTAGGTGCCTACTACCTCTTAATAAAGAAACGAGAATTGCAACATACACAAATCGATTACTATAGGTACACTAGGTACCCTCTTACTATCCCTTTTTGTACTGCTGGCTCCAAAAAGTAGACTACTTTGATGGCGCCGGTGGGGGCTGGAGGGGGTCCCGCACTGTGAAAGTACTACGGGTCCCTCGGAAGTTTAATCCGGCCCTGCGTGAGAAGCAAACTAGGGTTACTGTGCCAGGAAATAGTTACAGCTAAGGAGAGAAGGCACGAATAAAAGGTTGTGGCATGGTAGAATTAAGGAAAGCAGCGTCAACCTCAAATAGAAATGGAAAAGGGTAAAGTTAAAGAAGATTTATATATTTGGAGGTAGGTACCTCCAAATTTACTCATTTTGTTCTTCTATATTCCAGTAACGTAAGCTGAAACCCTGCGTCTATACTATGCCGCCCGGCAAAGCCGAACATGTGTAGATGTGCACCCCGGATTTGCCGAGATCCGGCCCGATCCCAACCAGTTCCATGCCGATCCAGATCAAAGATGCTGACGCGACATAAAGCCGCCCGGCATAATATAGACGCATCGGCAATGCCGTGGAGGTTTTCAAGCACAAATGAATTTTTATTGTCTCATGCATAAAATAAACTAGCTGTTTTCCCGTGCTTCGCTACGGTTACAAAATTCAACATCAATTTCGAGATCGCGAAATTAAATCTTCTCAATTTTAGATTTTTGGTGGAACTGACCCCCAGATTAGAGCTCCTGATTAGAAAATTCAATATTTTATTCAAAGATATTACTTTTTGTACTGCGGAACACCTTTGTATTGAATTTCAGCTTTCTGGCTCATCTCGAAGAGGTACTTCTCAATTCCGATTTTTTGGTGGTGAAAACCGTCCAAAAATCGGGGAAAAAACGGAAATTTTCAAATTTTATATTTTTTTATGGGGTCCTTATATACTATTTTGGGGAGGTCTATTGTCGGTCATTTTTTGTTATCCCTTTTAATTTGCCCAGAAAAAAATTGTAAAAAGACCCGCTAAATAGCGTCATTTTTGGCGGTAACTTGCTCCCACTTGAACTTTAAATTTGTTCCTTTCTTATTACGCACATACATACTAAAAGGGACCTGTGTGCCAAATTTCAAGTCTCTACGTTTAGCCATCGTGGAGCTACGTTCATTATCAGTCAGTCAGTATACCAACTGGGCTTTGCGTTTTATAAGTAGGTACATATAGATAATAAATGCATATATTATTATATTTATTTTTTTTTTTTGTGAGAGAAGTAGGTGAAACAATGATTAAATGCATTGACTCTCATCTAAAGACTGAATTCTTTAGAATTAATTCAATTAAATCGATTTAATTGAATCGTAAGATTGATGTTTCAAAACAGAGCTCATACTAAATCAGAGTTTTACTGAAATATATTCAAAGAACGCAAAAAGCTGACAATCGGAGGAAGTATATGAGGAGCTGAGGAGGTAGAAACTTTGGCAGTAATGAAATGAGTGTAGGTGTATTGGAAAATCAATGATACGGGCTCATTTAACTCCCCGTGCCGCGTCCGTCACAACTTTTTCAAATTTCTCTAAATAAGTCGCACATGAGTCAGCGTCTATGGCACTAGTTTCCGGTGGATCACTGAAGTTAAGCAACGTTCAGCGAGGTTGTACCATGTGGGTTCGCGCCCTCGTGATGTTGGCTATTTTTTCGGCCCAACCCGGGCTGGGTGAGGTCAATGTGGGTAGCTGGTTTGTAAGTTTCCAGCGAATGGAGGGTGAAACCCCCGTCTCAAATGACCAATAGATGTTAAAGAAAAGTTGAGATAAAAAAATTAATATAAATTGAAACACATCTGCGATGTGGTCGCCATCATTAGCAGCAACAATTTCTATAAATTAAAACACATCTGCGATGTGGTCGCCATCATTAACAGCAACAATTTCTATAAATTGAAACACATCTGCGATGTGGTCGCCATCATTAACAGCAACAATTTCTATAAATTGAAACACATCTGCGATGTGGTCGCCATCATTAACAGCAACAATTTCTATAAATTGAAACACATCTGCGATGTGGTCGCCATCATTAACAGCAACAATTTCTATAAATTGAAACACATCTGCGATGTGGTCGCCATCATTAACAGCAACAATTTCTATAAATTGAAACACATCTGCGATGTGGTCGCCATCATTAACAGCAACAATTTCTATAAATTGAAACACATCTGCGATGTGGTCGCCATCATTAACAGCAACAATTTCTATAAATTGAAACACATCTGCGATGTGGTCGCCATCATTAACAGCAACAATTTCTATAAATTGAAACACATCTGCGATGTGGTCGCCATCATTAACAGCAACAATTTCTATAAATTGAAACACATCTGCGATGTGGTCGCCATCATTAACAGCAACAATTTCTATAAATTGAAACACATCTGCGATGTGGTCGCCATCATTAACAGCAACAATTTCTATAAATTGAAACACATCTGCGATGTGGTCGCCATCATTAACAGCAACAATTTCTATAAATTGAAACACATCTGCGATGTGGTCGCCATCATTAACAGCAACAATTTCTATAAATTGAAACACATCTGCGATGTGGTCGCCATCATTAACAGCAACAATTTCTATAAATTGAAACACATCTGCGATGTGGTCGCCATCATTAACAGCAACAATTTCTATAAATTGAAACACATCTGCGATGTGGTCGCCATCATTAACAGCAACAATTTCTATAAATTGAAACACATCTGCGATGTGGTCGCCATCATTAACAGCAACAATTTCTATAAATTGAAACACATCTGCGATGTGGTCGCCATCATTAACAGCAACAATTTCTATAAATTGAAACACATCTGCGATGTGGTCGCCATCATTAACAGCAACAATTTCTATAAATTGAAACACATCTGCGATGTGGTCGCCATCATTAACAGCAACAATTTCTATAAATTGAAACACATCTGCGATGTGGTCGCCATCATTAACAGCAACAATTTCTATAAATTGAAACACATCTGCGATGTGGTCGCCATCATTAACAGCAACAATTTCTATAAATTGAAACACATCTGCGATGTGGTCGCCATCATTAACAGCAACAATTTCTATAAATTGAAACACATCTGCGATGTGGTCGCCATCATTAACAGCAACAATTTCTATAAATTGAAACACATCTGCGATGTGGTCGCCATCATTAACAGCAACANAGGTATATGTATAGATCAAGGTTCCGTTATAGCAGACTGAAGTTAAGCAACGACGGGTAGGGCTAGTATGGGCGGCAATGATAAACATATTAATTAATTGTGTTCTACTGACATTTCCTTGTGTAGTCAGCTTCTTTAGGAGAATTGACAAGCTGCTGGCAGGCTGGTCTTCAGTTCTTAGTAATAATATTGGGTAAAACGGAAAGTTTCTGAGTAAAGCTCACAAAAAAGTAAAAAGAAAATAGTTAAACAGGTAGCTGTTCCTAGTGCTCCTGTTCAAAACACGTGCACATATGTTACGCTGGAATCGATGCTCGCGAGACATTTGCACTCCTTGCACATGAACAAGAGATATTTAATATTTCAATAGTTAAATAGGTAGGACCGGCGAGATGTTATTTTTGTTGTGTGATCAAAAAGAGTTACATTTTATTGTTATTATTTTTCACCCGAGCAATGAAAATTGCAAAATTGGGTACAAAACCTCAGGCCACACAGTATCTAACCTTAATCAGCATCGGGCCGCTCGAAAAAGCTTGGCGGGCCACTCGCGGCCCGCAGGTTGAGTATCGCTGATCTAGAGGACTATGCGCGCGGTTCATGAATGGACCACTGGTTAGAAAAGTGTATTTGAAAAATGCAAAATAGAGCCCCACCCAACTCACCCTCTCTTACAGTACCTACTGGAATTAAGGTCCGCCTGTTGCAACGGGAGAAACAGAGGGTTAAACTCACCCTCTCTTACAGTACCTACTGGAATTAAGGCCCGTCTGTTGCAACGGGAGAAACAGAGGGTTAAACTTACCCGCTCTTACAGTACCCACTGGAATTAAAGCCCGTCTGTTGCAACGGGAGAAACAGAGGGTTAAACTCACCCGCTCTTACAGTACCTACTGGAATTAAGGCCCGTCTGTTGCAACGTGAGAAACAAAGGGTTAAACTCACCCCCTCTTACAGTACCTACTGGAATTAAGGTCCGCCTGTTGCAACGTGAGAAACAAAGGGTTAAACTCTCCCCCTCTTACAGTACCTACTGGAATTAAGGCCCTTCAGTTGCAACGGGAGAAACAGAGGGTTAAACTTACCCCCTCTTACAGTACCTACTAGAATTAAGGCCCGTCCCTTGCAACGGGAGAAACAGAGGATTAAACTCACCCACTCTTACAGTACCTACTGGAATAAAGGCCCGTCTCTTGCAACGGGGGAAACAGAGGGTGGAGACGATTTAACTCTGCAAACTGTTGGAACTTCTCCAAACACTATACTGACGGCAAAAATGTACTATGTTGCCAAAAGGGGAAGGAAAATATTTGAACTCATTTTCCACATCATGTTATGTTTAGTATAAGTGAACTCCTTTTTTCAATTCTATTTGGGGTCGGCGTTGCTTTCCTTCATTCTACCAACCATAACATTCTGTTCAATGCCTACTCTCTTGAGCTGTATATTATCCTGTCATGGTAACCCTCGCTTTCTTCGATCAAACCATAGTAACTGCACAAGTATCAAAGCGTAGTAACTACATTTTGCTGATGATTTTTATTTAAAGGCTGGATGCCCTTCCTAACACCAAACCTTCTGGCTCCTCTTGGTGATCATGTGATCAAAATTTTTTTAAAAAAATCTTTAACATTTTAGAATTCCTATTTCAAAGTCAAAACGGGGTTTTGTAATCTGAGATCATTGGTTCAATGGGTTTTTAGCGAAAAAATTCATTGAAAAAAAGGTAGCGAAAAAATGATGCGAATGGACCTCCCCCCCCCCCC
>CM022876.1:35758879-35781949 GCA_012654025.1 Pachypsylla venusta
CCCCCCCCCCGAAAAAAAATCTTAACTACGGTCCTGTACTTACATATCTTATTACATACAACACATCTTTTTCATTAATGCAAAATTGAAACAAATAGTCCTCACACACCGAAAAATATGAGCATTTGTATCTCCCTGCATATATATGCATAGATGTGTGCCATGCAATAAGATAAGTAAATATGTGTCTGTCTGCGTGCATCCCGAAAGTTAAACAAACTCTTGACGATTATAGATTGACTTTCTATAAAAGGCAATGTGAACATACTTGAGATTAAAACAAGATAACAATGGAAGAGAGACAGCGAGAGAGAGAGAGAGAGAGAGACTCCGCTGTATATTATCGATCGCGGAGACTTTTCCTTCTTCAAAAGTTATATTAAATTGCTGCTCCAACCCCCATCCCTATCTCCAGCCTCTTTTTTCCTTGTGCGCCCTTCTCAATGACAAAAAGTAACTTATTTTCGTATACCGTGTGGGCAACATAAGCCTCAGGGCCGAAAAATGTCATAATATTCTGACAGCAAGGTCAATTCTACAAGCGAAAAGAGATTTTCAACTAAACTCGGCCGTGATATACAAGGTAATGCAGCGAAAATTTTTATTGAAAATTAGTTATTCATACCCCAGCGTCTATGGCACGTTGAATACACCAGTTCCCGTTGAATCACTGAAGTTAAGCAACGTCCAGCGAGGTTGTAGCATGTGTCCGCGTAGGTTCGCACCCTCGTGATGCTGGCTTTTTTCCGGCCAAAACCAAGCCTGGGTGGGGTCAATGTGGGTAGATAGTTTGCATGTTTCCAGCGAATGGAGGGTAAAACACCCGTCTTGAATGACCAATAGATGTTAAAGAGACGTTAAGCCAAATAATAATAAAAAAGATATTCATACAATTTGCCTATTACAAGATCTTTTTTTGGGGGGGGGACTCTCCCCCAGCCCCCCGTAGATCCGCCCCTGACAAACCTAAATTGATTCACTTTTCGGTTTATTTTACTTTAATAATATTTCCAAGAATGAATATTTGGAATTGTCGCGAAAAAAGAAAAAAATATCCCCCTTTTCTCATTCCTCTATAACCTAATTCAAAGTCAAAGTGAAACAAAACCCCCACCACATTTTAATTTAAATAAATATTTAATTATCAAATTGGGGGGGGGAAATAGGGAAATTATCAATTCTCTCAGAATGAGAATTTACTTGAAAATCTTCAAATATCTTACCAGAAATTTCTCTCTTATTATACAAATTTTTCTTCACACTTGGCTTATTCAAGAATTCTTTAATAAATTAGAAAAATAGGCTTCAGAAATTTCTCTCTTATTATACAAATTTTTCTTCACACTTGGCTTATTCAAGAATTCTTTAATAAATTAGAAAAATAGGTTTCAGAAATTTCCCTCATAGTATACAAATTTTTCTTCACACTTGACTTATTCAAGAATTCTTTAATAAATTAGAAAAATGGGATTAATGTTTAAGTTTACTTTTTCTCAAGTCAAAGAGAAACAAGACCCTCATCAATTTCTAATTCAAAAATGATTAAAAATACAAAAACTGGAGTAAAAAGTTAAAATCTATCTTGGAGAATAGAGAAATTTTTTATTCTCCTAGAACTTTGACCTTGACAATGTTCAAATATTTTAACAGAATTTCTCCTCTTTTTTATAGAAATTTCTTCTCTAGTTCAATTAATAGATTCAATACGGACTATTAAAATTCATTCTTACCTGATTTACACAACAACAGAAGAAGAAAACCAAAATAAAAATAACTTGAAATGGGAGACAATTTCATGAAGAAGAATCTCATTCCATTCAACGAATAACTTGAGCCGCCGCTCCGTTCATAATATGTAGAATTAACACAAGCCGTCTACACAATGTAGAATACTTAAAATAATAATATTATTATTAGAATTAATAAAATAACTCATTTTTATTTCTCACAATGTTTAAAAGTTTAAAGTAAAATGAATACTTTTTTTTGGTTATTTAAATTAATTGGTAACAAGTAGTTATCATTTCTTGAAAATAAAAATTAATACACGTAAATAAACAAATTGGAAGTATGAAAAGTGACGTAAAGAAAGGGGGGGGGGGAGGGTGTGTGACTATNGGGGTAAGGGTGTGTGACTACATAGGTTCAAAATACAGTGTTCGAAAAGTTCCGGGACGGTTTTTTTTTATTTTTAACGGCTAAAGATAGAGATTTGAAATTTTTAGTAGTTCTAATACAAATTAATCTATTTTTCGATGTAATTAAAATTTATTATGGGTGTCTCAAAAGTGGTTATACAGACACCAACTTTCAATTTGTAAATGGAAACCCCTAATTTTTATTTCATATTCCAATTCTGCGTCAAATTCTACACACAATCGACTCCTCACTCAATACTTTGAACAAACGGATCTCTGATCAAACTCGCCCAATTTTGGATTTTTCTTCGGAATAAAAGTGATTAAACCAAGAGTGTAATACACCAAATCAGTTAAGTTTTTTATGCTGAATCTCGTGGTACCATTGTTTTTTTTGTTTTTTTTTTCATTTTTTACACTTTTTATTCTCAAGGAGGGTAAAATAAATCCTTGGGTATAAAAAGTGAAAAACCAATGAGTACCACGAGATTCAGCATAAAAAACTTGACTGATTTGATGTATTACACTCTTGGTTTAATCACTTTTATTCCGAAGAAAAATCAATGATTGGGCGGGTTTGATCAGAGATCCGTTTGATCAAAGTATCGAGTGAGGAATCGATTGTGTGTAGAATTTGAATATTTAATAAAAAAATAAGGGTTTCCGTTTAAAATTCGAGTGTTGTTGTCTGTTTATCCACTTTTGAGACACCCTGTAGAAATTTCAATTACGCCAAAAAATAGATTAATTTGTGTTAGAACTACATATGAAATTCCAAGTCCCTATCTTTAGCCGTTAAAAATAAAAAAATCCGTCCCGGACTTTTCGAACACTCTGTATACAGTCTGTTCACTTTCTAATTTAACCTAGGAAATAAAAGGAAATTATCATTTTATGGGAAAGAAATTATCCCGGTAGTTTTAAAATTTGAACGATATATGTTTTCCATGTTCTGTTTTTATCAAGAACACTTTCAAGACAATCCGTCGAACGGTTAATGTGCTGTTATTCTTAGGCTGATTTTCTCGTTAGCTCAGTGGTTTGGTGCTCGCCTGGTAAACAGGAGGGCGTGGTTTCAATCCCTAGCAGAGGAAGGATTTTTTTCTCATTAATTTGAGTATTTGACCACATAAAATAGAGCTCTAAGGAGTCTAAGGGTTAGGTGGTAGAAAATGTCTCAGGCATTAACCTCGCCTAGTGGTTACCTTCCACTCGAACTTTTTTTTAATAATAAATAGTGTAAACAGAAGTCTATGCCACTATGTTACCCGAGGTTACGGGTTCCATTCCTTATCTGAGCTTTTTTTTCTAAAACTAACTAAAACCTTTTGAATTTTAATTTCATCAATTGGTTAATTACATACTGCAAGCTGCTTTGTTTCTAGAACTTCAAGAAGGAAGAATTTCTTCTTCTTTTTGCAACATTTGTAGTTGATTGGTATTAAATTTTTTTTTATTTATTGATTTATATATTTCAGTGATAGAAATCTCGTCAGATCAGGAAGTGAACCTGAAATCTCAGGATATATCGTGGCGTAGACTTATCTCTACATACACTACCGCTCAATAGTTATTGAACATTTAAGATTTTTTTCTTTGGTCTTAGAATACATTTTGAGTTCATTTTCGCATCATTTATTTGTACTTCATTTTAATCTTGTTTGTATTGAAACTATTGAACGGTAGTGTAAGGTAATGATGACGAATACTGAAAGTTTTGTGAAAAAGTAAGTTCACTGTTATTCTTATGGACCCCAAAACCGGTTCTAAATTACCGTCGGATTGCCTTGAAAATGGTTTCATTCATTCTGATAAAAAATACAAAAGTCGTTCAAATTTCAGTACCTACTGGGAAAATTTCTCGGCCATGAAAAGATAATCCCATGTTAACGACAATTCTAAGTAGGTACTTTGAAACGTAAAATATATATATATATATTTTTGGGGGGGGGGCTTTATTTGTAACATCGGCTTTTTAATTTTTATTTAATTATTTTTTTACACGAATCTTTTTTAATTGTATTTAATCAAATCTGTAAAAGACTGATATATTACGAGTGATGTGTCAGGTTCTTATGGGTCACCCTATAGTAATAAAAGAATTACATCAAGTTAACACGTGTTAGGTTTTTATGGGTTACCCTATATTTTTGTATTCCCGTTTCGGAGACATTAATAAGACTGTGTAAATTAAAATGGTCCATCGCTATGCACAACTGAACTTAGAACCAAGGTTTTTTTGTTTCTTAGCAACGTTCATTGGCCTCATTCTTTTTGAACCCTTATGCGGTACACAATGGTGAGTTGGTGAAAAAACGAACACATGTATTTTAAGAGCATAGTGCGATTCCGTTAAAACAAGTGCTATCATAATACAGAGTGTTCAAAAAGTCCCGACGCGTATTTTTATCTTTTTAACGGCCAAAGACAGAGACCTAAAAATGTGTATGTAGATCAATCACACGTTTATTTTTTATTTTTTTATGAGCAAAGAGATTAAATTGATTTTTTAGCTATCTCATTTTTCAAAGAAAATCACATGAGTAAGGTACGTGACAGGCGGAATGTTAGCATCAACCAAAGTACCATGTTTAACCACCCTGGGTATAAAAAAGTGTGAAAATTAGAAAAACCAATGATACCACTCAGCACTCTGATACAGCATGGAGAAATACACTGATTTGATGTATCACACTCTTGGTTTTATCCCAAAGAAAAACCCATGATCAGAGATCCGTTTGATCAAATTATCGAAAGGTGTGTAGATTGTAAGTACAATTTGACGAAGATTTCGAATATTAAATAAAAAATATTTAATATTCGAATTTAAAAAACGAAATTTGGTGTCTTTTTCACTACTTTAAGGACACCCTAAGAAATTTTGATTACGCTAATCTTGCGTTAGAACTACATACAAATTTTCAAGTCCCTACTTTTAGCAGTTAAAAAGATGAAAATTAGTCCCGAGACTTTTCGAACACGAAGTTTGATGTGCGATGAGTACACTGTGTCCAGTCATTAAATATGTTTCATATTTCAAAAATGATTCATATAGCAAAGAGAGGAGCCCAATTCCTGAAACCAGACAAAAAGAACAAATATCAGAATCTTTTAGTCGCTGATTTCGAACCAAATCAAATTCGATAGAGAATCATCAAGAGATGTTAAATCTAAATTTGCAGCACAGTGGGAACTTTTTTTTGCAAAATTATGCGAAAAAACGTTGTTGTTTTTTTCATATTTTCACAAATATCTCGGCTTCAATTTGCATTTGTTTTACATTCTCTTTGTGATAAAAAAAAACTGCACTGACAAATCTCAATATATCACACACAACCTATATTTATAAACAAGAGAAATAATTTTTCAAATTCGTGCTATGTGTACACTTATAACAGATGAAAATATCAACAAAAGAAAAAGACGGATAAAATGCCTATTTTCGACATGCACATGTTCGCGCGTGGATTGCCGGAGACTCGCCATTCGGATTCATGGTTAACCTAGTAAAGTAATGGTAATTGACTTTACTTCAAAAAACTACTGGGGCTTAGATAAAACCGGATTCAGAATACAAATTTTTCAATTTAAACCTAAATTTATGTGTTAAAAAAAAAAAATATTGAAAAAAAATGTAGGTAATTTTATCACAAAGAGAATGATATGTCATTCTCTCATGTAAAACAAATAGAAGCCGAGATATTTGTGTAAATAAATCATTTTTTCGCACAAATACGACAATGTCTGAAACTTGAAGTTTGGGCTCTGAGGACCTCACAACGTGTTTTGGCATTGAAAACTCAACATCGAAAATTTCAGTCCATTACAATAGGCAGGGTGTCTAGTAGTGTCTACCAAATCGTCAAAGTGAACTTCCCTGACTTTTCCAGGTTTTTCAGTCTACTTTTCTACATTTTCCAATGTACTTTTTCAAGTTTTAACCCTTTAATGCGCAAAATCATAGGTACCGGAACGGAAATCCAAATTTTCATTTGGACCCGATTTGGCCAAATTTTCCAAATGTTGCAGAATTGAAACATTGCCCAGTAAGAGGTAAAAAAATTGCCTATATTTTTGTATGCTAAAGAATACTATAAAAGTCGTAAAAATAATAACCCCGCCAAGAATTGAAATTTTTCAGGAAAAGCATGTTCACGCATAAAATTGGCCATTGAGATTAAAAAAAACTCAATTAGAAAAATTCCCCGACTTTTGGCGTCTTTTCTGCATATTTTCCTAAATTCCTTGACTTTTCCCGTCTCCTATAATTCCCTGACAATGCCATGTTTTCCAGGTTTTCCAGTCTGGTAGACACCCTGAATAGGGTACTTTCTTTTGTGGAAAGTTGTGTGATGTTCACTTGACACCAGATTTTTTGATGCAAAATCATTCGTTTGAAAAAAAATAATCATTTATCAAAATACTCTACTTTGATGAATTTGGTCTGTCGTTGCAAGGCAAGCCCGTGGAAATGATGGACGGGTGTAGTCTAAGTATTGCAGTGGGAGTAAGAAAGAATCATATTCAAAGGAGCTAGAAGTTTATCCAGCTTGCCGCCATCTTTTCAGATCGTCTGATATTGCTTCCAGAAAGAGCTCCACTAAGGAGGGAGTAAATCGGTGTCAAGTGAGTCGATGGTTTTGGCCTGGGATACTAAGCAGGACCAAAAATGAAAATCATGAGTATGATGTCTGCTGTCCAAACAGAAACAATGACAGTGTCCTATTGGAATACCGATCGCGTTCTTCCAATCCATTTATGAGCTCACTTTCATGGGGAAAAGTATTTATACTTGAAATTGTTCGAAGTTACTTGAGGAGATGGGCCAATTCATGCCATAGAATTCCGTCATCACATTCATGCTTCGACTATATACAGCGTGTCCCAAAAGTCCGAGACCACCTGAATATCTTTTGAACGGCTTTATGTGGATTTTTTAAATTTTCCATGGTACCTATTCTATTAAAAATTAAACCACCTGATGGTGTGGCCAAATTTTCAGGGGCGGTTCCCATGTGGCCCCCAGGAGGTCCAACTTTTATTTTTTAAATACGAACCTCCATCTTGTGATACATTTTCAGAAAGACAATACAATTGGAAGTACTTTGCAAAAAAATTCACACGTCTAGCGCGTTTGGTTTCAAGATATGGCTTCCAAGAGTGTCTAAAACTAGGCGAATTATGTCTAACAAAACAGGTTCCTCGACTTTGTGTCCTATGTAATTATTCAATATCCCATTGCAAATAATTCGCCTAGTTTTAGACACTCTTGTAAGACATATCTTGGAAATTTCAAATAGCCGACATTTTGAAACCAAACACGCTAGACGTGTAAATTTTTTTGCAAGGTACTCCTAATTCTATTGTCTTTCTGAAAATGTATCACAAGATGGGGGTTCCTATTTAAAAAACAAAAGTTTGGATCCCCTGGGGGGCCACATGGGACCCGCCCCTAAAAAACTGGCAACCATCAGGTGGTTTAATTTGAGATATAATACCATGCAACATTGCAAAACTCCTCATAAAGCCGTTCAAAAATTATTAAGGTGGTTCCGGACTTTTGGGACACCTTGTATATTTTTGGGCTTAAATGCTTAAATTTAAAGAGACGTTCTCTTTAATATTTATTGATCAATCGATACGGGTTTTTTACCCTTCATGTGCCGGAAACATACGAATCAGCTACCCACAATGACCTCACCTAGCCGAGGTTGGACCTGGAATAGCCCAGCGTCACGAAGGCGCTAACCTACGTCTTAACCAAACTAGTAAAACCTCGCTGGACGTTGTTGCTTAACTAGAGTAATCTAACGGGAACTATTGTATTCAATGTGCCAAAGATATAAAAGATTAGCTAGATATAAAATTTTATTTTCAATAACACGTACTTATTTTTTTTTAAAAAAAAAAAACATGTGCAATCTATTTATTTACATTATAAAATATAATTACCTATTTAACGTAGATTAAAAAACTATAAATATTTCTTAATAGTCTATATATAGAATTAATAAAATACGAACACACACACACACACACATCAAGTCACGACTGAGACTTAACTCAAACAAGAAAAAGTAAAAAAAAAAAAAAAATCAACAAATATCTTGTCCTTAGAAAAATGAACAGTGAAATATATATATATTTTTTTTTTTTCAAAAAAAAAATTGGGTTTGCCTTCCAAAAACTCTGTACGCTTTTAATTCTATCTTGCGCCACCAGTACTAGCCTTCTTCTTCATTTCGCTGTCGTCTCTTTCTCTCTCTTTTTCACCCTCTATTTTTTTATTTTTACCATAATATTATTGACCCAAAATTTTAAAGGAGAAAGATAGAAGATAATAGCGGGGACGAGAGAGAACATGGATAAGCGTATGTTGTTGTACTTTATCCGACACTAGCTGTTTTGCCCATGCTTCGCTACGATTCTCATACATTTAAACGTTTCGCCAGGCGCCTTAGAGGCACGGCTATTCTGACTGTTAGTATTTTCTAAATTTTATTTTACCCGTTCCCGGTTTCGAACCTGTAACTCTGGAATGGCTGGCCATACCTCTGCAGAAAGTGTACTAAAATAAGGACTAAATTGTCACCTAAAACTTTCTCGCTTTGAGTTGATATGTTGTTACGACAAATTTTAAGATATCGGACCGTGACTGTCCGATTTTGGTGAATAAATTATAAATTTGGCCGTAACTCGAAAACGGCTTAAATATTTCAGTTCTGATAATTTTCCTGTGGTCGTAGATCATGATTTGGGGGGGGGGTCCATTCCCATCATTTTTTCGCTATCTGCTACCATTTGGGCTGCGGTATTGTAACAGGCAACCCCTGATACATAGGTACACACAAATTTCTGATTTATATATTAAGACTAGCTGATACCCGACGAACTTCGTTTCGAGAAGATGAGAGAAAAAAATGAGAATAAATCTGACTTTTACATTAGTTATCATATTACCGAGGTACAACCGTTTAAACGCGATTAGAACATACCACACATAGATCACATATTACCTACACGTTTGTTAACCTATGTAGAACATGGGGAGTAGTAACGGGTTGTTAAGCTGCGTAGAAGTATTGGGGGTAGTATTTAATTTTTCTGGAACCTAACCCAATACTACTCCCAACACGTTCTACCCAACAAACTTGGTGGTGTTTAGGTCAGTTCTATGATTTTGAGTCGAAACAACCACTTCAATACCATTATATCAGCGAAGCAAAGACCAACTTACAGCTAACTATACCACATAATATATATGGAGTACTGTTGGAATGGAATATTGGGTTGCGAATAGATTATTCAAATTTTCTCATTCCGTGTTGACCTCAAACGATTTTTTTTAAAAAATAAGTAAGCCAAGCTTACACCCAACACGTGCCACCCATTAAACTTTTGTTCATTTCTATTACATTAAATCGCCCAACCACTTTTGTACAAAATTTTATCAAAATTGAACAAACTTGTGCAAAAATATGGACAAAAAGTTGAAACAAATTTGATCATATTTGTTAGGGGCATAAGTATTGCATATGAAAGTTTAATTTCAATAACTGGAGCAGTTCTCAAAATATGGGGAAAAAAAGATTTTCCAAGATGGTGACCTCACATGGCCCCGTCAACAAAATATATGGCTGGAAGTGATCAGATACCTTTTAGGGCATACGTATAGAATGTGACAAAAGTTTGGTCCCTACAACCTAAGTGGTTTTCAAAAATATTCAAGAAAAACCAAATTCCAAGAGCACAAAGTCAAATCTTATTTTTCTCCTGGAAGTAAAAAAATAAGCTGTTTGGAAAACGGCAATTTTCGACTAGAAATTCTGAAGTAAGGTGGTTATTTAGGACAAACAGTGAGAACTAACCTAAATAAGGAAACCTTTCAGCGAAAAAAGAAAAACGTACACCTTCTCAATTCTTTCACAGCGGTGCCAGGGGAATGAGAAAATTTCAATGCAATTACGGCCCATTTTTTAATTTCAGGAGAAAAATGAGATCTGACTTTTTCCTCTTAAGACACTGATGAAAATCAAAATGTATACTTTCGATGGTTTAGGTAGATGAGAAAAGGGAACTTTTACATCAATGTTTAAAATAAACATCGTAATACAGGGTGTAAGAAAATTAAATTTTAGTCCCCTTGTTTATTTTTTGAAAAAAAATGTGAAGAATTTTTTTTACTTATTTTATTTGTACTTTTATTTGAACCAAACAAATTTGTACCATTAAATTTAAATTTATTGAGAAATTTACACTTTTTGTCAATGAAAGTCACTTCCGGGGGGTCGAACCTGGATCTCACCATAACCATTCGATGGCCATGGCCCTTTTCCTATCCCTAGAGCTTTTCAAAATGAAGAAATCCCGTTCAATAGTTAAGGGGGGTGACCGGTCATTCTGGGACACGCTGTATAAGAGGAAATAAGAAAATAGCAGGGCAGGTAGTTATGGAGGATATAGGAGAAATCTAGGAGTCACTAAAGGGATCCAGCTGGTTTTTCATAGTGTGTAAAGCAGTGCTATGGCTCTAATGTCCTTGATCGGCTCGCAGAATCTCATTAGTATGTAATTTTGTATGTAATTCGAAACAAAGATTCGGTTGAACGTGACTCCCAAGTCTTTGTATGTTGTACCCCGAATTTCCAGGTATACACCAGTTATGTTGTAGTAATAGCAGCTTCCAGCATTCTGCGCCATTTTCGTTGATCTACCGCTGTCGGTAGATCAACGAATTAAGCTGCTTTAACTGGCTTCAGCCACAGGTCTATTGGTTGCAATGGTGTACAGTGTCGTGCGAAGATTGATTGCACTTGTTGCATTTGTCTTCAATTCCAGGATTAATTTTGTTCATGTAGTTGTTAAGTATTTTAGAGAAACTGAGCAAGTATTGTCCTGGTTCCCCTGGGAAGATTCTTCTCATCTTGGGAGACTTCAAGTGGTTTGGCGTTCAGGACACGATTAGGATTATAGTTGTTTGTTTCTTGTTCTACTGATCGTGTATGTATTATTGTATGGAGTTGCCTGAGTGTTGAGCTTTCATGATTTGATCCAATGAGATCAGCTATATCTGGTTGGAAATTGGTGACCCTTTTGCGTATGGTTTTAGGTGGTGTAGGTGCAAGTAGTAAAGAGTGACAAGGATGGTCTCCTTGGTGGCATGATAGAAGATACTGTTTAGTTAGCATGATGTTGTGAAACTTAACAGGAAGGATCTTGGTTTCTATGTGCAAGTGGTCCATTTCTGTCATCCAGTTGCTAGTCTCAATGATGCATTTTGACTCGCCTGTAGCTTGTCCCTTTGACTTTTAGATTTAGATTCCAAATTTGCTCGTAATTAATTTAAGAGGGTATACGGGTGAATGATTTTGACTTTTTCAGGGTGAAAATTCAACCCTAAACAATTATGAGGTCATGTTATTCTATCCGTACAACTAGATCGCACTTCGATCATATTTTTATGGTAATAGTAGGGATCCAATCTAAGAGGCAAATAGAATTATTCCAGAATATTCGAGAGGATAGAAAAAGGTCTGATTGTATAACAAATAATGCATGGGAGAGGGGAAAAGTTCACATCTGGGATGTAACCTGTGTAGACTCCTTAGCAGTCACATTTGCAATGCAGCCTGGTCTGGTACCATCCAAGTGAATCTGCTCCAAAGAGGCAGCATAATAATTACAAGACCATCATCTCTTCTTCGTCTTTGCAGCAGGGACTATAAGACCTTGGTGTCAGGAAGCTAAGTTATTTCTAAATCTGTTGGGATTGTTGGGAACACTTCTAAATGGGTCGTCCTGCGTTTCCCGCTCGCGCTCTTTTCTCATTTAAAGTATTTTCCTGGGGTCGTAGATCATGATATTTATCTTTCCGTATTCCGTTCAGAGTGGAAACCATGTGAGGAACTCCCCCTGCTTCAAATAGCTTGTACGAGGTAAAATACCTCATAAAGTAAGATGAGTACTTGTAATAAAATTACATACCTTTAAGTTACTAGACAATCAGCATTTGATAAGGTGTGCAATTAGGTATATTAAGATAGTTGGGGGGTAACTTTCAAGTCAGCAAATAATTATAAAATAAAACATTACACTAATTATAAATAAATTAAACGGATTTAAAATGATTAAACGCAACAATTACTCAATCTTATTATTTTTTATCAATCACCCAACAAATTAATTAAAAAATTATATCAATAAAATATTTATTATTATTTTTTTTTGTTTATAAAATCTCAAGAAATCGCGATCTTTATGAGTCCGCCTCCGAGCAGAAATTAAGGGGTGTACCAGATGCTCGAGAAAGGATAATCAAAAAATCCCATTTGAGGGGGAAAAATCCCAATATTCCCATTTATTCACACAAATTTCGTCATTGACTTTTTACTTTATCTTCCTATAGAAGAAAAAGTATTGAAATTTTCAATATTCAATATTTTCAAGTGCAGAAAATTTTCCAAAATAACAAATGGAAATTTTTTAAGCATGATGGATGAGCCCAGGCAGCAGACAGCTGAATAAACATAATAGATAAAGCGTGCAAAATTGTTGTTAGTAAATTCTGTTTCTGTTATTAATAAAATATGTATGAATTTAACGTATATCTATAACATCTGTTGGTCGTTGGAGACGTTCACCTTCCATTGGCTGGAAACTTCACAAACCAGCTAACCCAGCACGGGGCAAAGCTGCATCGCCTTGGATTGGAGATCGTGGATTCGGTAAAACGGGTCCTTTTTACTTTCCTTATCCTATAAAAAGGAAGATATTGTAATGGGCTGATAATTTCGATGTTGAGTTTTCAATGCCAAAACACGTTTTGGGGTCCCCATATCCCAAATTTCGAGTTTCAGCCATTGGTCCGTATGTGTGTCTGTCCGCCTGCTCCTCTGTCTAAGAACAAGATATCTCAAGAACGGTAAGCGCTAGAGACTTGAAATTTGGTTTTTATGTCAGTTTTATGCCATGAGGGGCAAAATATTTTTTTTGTGGAAATCGATTTTTTTTACTTAGGCCCGGGTGGTGTACATCAACCTTACAATGTTTATGGGCATCTTGATCATATATTGGTTTTATCCCTGTTCGTTGTCCTTGCCACCAGGTGACAAAACCCAAAAAACAAGTATCACGAGGCAGCACACATAGATTATCGACCACCAAGTAAACCTCGCTGGCCGTTGCTTAACTGCACTGCTCTAACGGAAACTGGTGTATTCTACTTCCTATTGACGCTTCATATAGATTTAATATTATTTTCAGAAATTTTGTCTACAGAGGTGATGATTTGAAAATAATTATCCGGAAAGACATCTTGGGAATCATATTAAAGAAAAACATCATTTTGTTAATATGGTGAGGGATGCACTATTGTTAGAAAAAGATTAATAGACATCTTAGGAATCATACTAAAGAAGAAGATCACTATGATATTTTATTTTTTGAAAATGATTTTTTAATATTTGATTAAGATATTTTTTTCTATAAATAACTACAACACTAACGTGAACATATGATCATCTTGATCCACTAGTGTATTCAACAGTCGACTAAAGAGTAGAGTTGACTTTAGAAACGCATAACTAATGAGAATTTAGTGATGATTTCATGTTCCGGGTAATATTTAATGTTTTTTTTCCAATACAGACATTGTACGTGGAAATTAGTGTTCCACGTTTTAAAACTGTAAATTATTATTTAAATATGTTTTACATTGAATGTTTATCGATTTTTAAATCACGCGTTGCCGCTTCTTGCTCGAGCACATAAAAAGTAGATACCACTCAAATTTGGATTCCCAAATTTTCCTGTTAGTTGACTTATTCTATTGTAACACTTTCAATATGATTTTGAAAATCAAAATCTTTCTTTTACTTTTCATTACTTTGACAATGTACGATAACGGTAAGTAAATTTTCATTTTGGTTTAATATTTACAATAATGAACCTTTGAAATTGAACAGAATCTTTCTTTTACTTTTCTTTACTTTGACAATGTACGATAACGGTAAGTAAGTTTTCATTTTGGTTTAATATTTACAATAATGAACCTTTGAAATTGAAAACTTTGTAACCACAATGATCTTGAAATATTACAAAGATCTCAACTTAAAACTTAATAGTCTGGAGATCCAAACCTTTTTCGAAGTGGAACGGAATTCTGGATTGAACAATCCAGTGGAAAATAATATCTTCCGTACAACTCTGTCAGATCTGCCAGAACACTTCTAAATCTTTGAATAACATGATAATTATAAGTGTTAAAAAATATAAATTAAAACAAAACACTTACCAAGAACACTATTTATAATTATTTATGAAGAATAGGTAGCCATCAACAGCAATAACGGAATCTTCCTTTTTTGTTGGATTCCTAAAAAGGGGGATATAACCATTCACAAAATATTGAGGGTTGATGTAGTGTTTTTTGGTATCAAAAAAATACTGACAGTCGCGCCCTCGTGATTATAGCTATTTTTCCCGCCCAACCCAGGCTAGGTAAGGGTAGCTGGTTTGCAAGTTTCCAGTAAATGGAGGGTAAAATTTATTTCCAGGAAGTATTTGGTGGAAAATCCTCAAACATTGAGATGGAAGAATAACAGCTTTAGGTTAATTTAAACATTAATAATTTCTTGTATTTATTGGTCCCTTTATTATAGGGGGCTTTAATAATGGGATGGGCTAGTCATCCACGAGTCGACTCACGACTAAACTCACTCATGAGTCGAAATATCTTTTTGAAATGAGTCGACTATTCAAAGAGTCGACTTACGAGTAACTCTTTTTGTTGACTGATAAAGATAATAAAGGGAGAAATATTTTTCCGGGTGTTTGTTGTTTACTGAAGAAAAATGTTCTTTTATTCTGGTGACGATTGATTGTGATGTCTTTGTAATGTAATCGCCGAAGTCGGGGACGTTTATTCGGTAAATGCCCCTTTTGTCAATTGGTTTTATTATGTCTTTCTGATCAAATAAGGCGTTCTTGAAAATTGTCACTCGATGCGAGTCGAGATCGAGAGTCGACTCATATTTGTGAGTCATGTCGACTCGCCCATCCCTAGTCGAAATAAAATCTCATCCCTAGTCGAAAAGCCCATCCCTAGTTTAATACAATAAATGCAAGTATTATTTAAATCAATTTTATTTTACCTTATCTTAAATCATCAATCAATCTCGCCTGGTGATACTCGACAAATCTTATCTACTCTGTGACTTCTTAGTCCAGTAGTCAGAGACAAAAAAAGGTGTTTGAATGCAATAATTGGGGAAATTTTGGCGGCTCTTTTTATCGTAGAATGACCGCCTAAAATTCCTCCCTCAGTTCAAGTGGTCGAAAATGCAGTTCTATAATCTCCCCACCATACCTAACAATCCCATCAAAAAAATCACATATATCGGCTTTAATGCAGGATGAATTCCTTTCCTTAATGGGCGATATGTTACATGTATTAAATAAGTAAAATCTCATTTCGACCAGCTCTTTTTCTTTTTTTGAACCTTCCACAAAAACGTTTCCCATGATTGATTTATGAAAACAGTAAATATTTTGATGGTACATCACGTCACACTACTCAGCACGCGATTAACAATCCTCAGTCAACTTCCATCCTTCTACTCGACTAGACTGATGATGAATCGAATGATTTGAAACTAGTTCCTTCATAAATAATTATAAATAGTGTTTTTGGTAAGTGTTTTGTTTTAATTTATTTAAAAGTTAATAAAGGATTAATTGACCAAATACTATTTTTGCTGATTGATATATTCTTTGCTGTCTATATTTCACATGTCTTTAAAATTTCATGTGAATTTTATTTTTTTGTGCAATTCATAGAATTGCTATTTTCTGTATTCATCTATACTAGGTTGGCTATCAAACAGATTATAATACAAAATAAAATTCTTCCAACTCGTTGACTTTCCCATTTACCCGGATCAACAGCACTACGTTTTCTCTCATTAGCAAACTCCGCGTTTTTAAATTAGTTGCAGAACTCTAGTGTCTTGTTAAACCGAGGAGTTGACGGTTGATAAGGCCAGCCTTAATTTTTTTTCTCTCTGTTATAGGTCATATGGCGTTTAAAAGATACAATTGTAACTTTTTGAACAATAACTATGCGGTTACCAACCGGAATATTTTTGGTCGTAATGTGCGTCCAATCAATATTGATAATATTATCGATCTTAAAATCAAATTAGCACTGATTGTTGCTCGCGTTGTAACGAATAATCCCTACAATGATGTAGATGACTATATGCAGTAAGTTATTAAGACGAAGTGTAAGCAAGAAGAAAGTCATCAAGGCAAAGTGTCAGGAAAGGATACGCAAGAAGAAAGTCATCAGGACAAAGTGTCAGGAAAGGTTAAGCAAGAAGAAAGTCATCAAGACAAAGTGTCAGGAAAGGTTAAGCAAGAAGAAAGTCATCAAGACAAAGTATCAGGAAAGGTTAAGCAAGAAGAAAGTCATAAAGACAAAGTGTCAGGAAAGGTTAAGCAAGAAGAAAGTCATCAAGACAAAGTGTCAGGAAAGGTTAAGCAAGAAGAAAGTCATCAAGACAAAAGTGCCGGGAAAGGTTAAGCAAGAAGAAAGTCATGAAGACAAAGTGTCAGGAAAAAGTTATCAGGACAAAGTGTCAGGAAAGGTTAAGCAAGAAGAAAGTTATCAGGACAAAGTGTCAGGATAGGTTAAGCAAAAAGTAAGTCATCAAGACAAAAGTGCCGGGAAAGGTTAAGCAAAAATTAAGTCATCAAGACAAAATGTCAGGAAAGGTTACGCAAAAAGTAAGGCCCCCCTTACACGGTGCAATTAAAATTGCAGAGATTTCGGGCGAGATGCAAGATCCAGCTTGACAGATGCACAGATCGCGCAATTTTAACTCTAATAAGGATCGATTGCAGATTTAAATTGCACATATCTCTCCGTGTGCGGACGTGAATTGCGTATTTGTGAGATTTTAATCGTGAGATTAAAATCTCCTCAAGTGCGGAGCTCCATTCACTTACATTGCTTTGTCGTCGCAATTTTAATTTCAGCAATTTAAATCTCTGCAATTTTAATTCCACCGTGTGCAACCCAGGCTCGACATCCATGAAAAACACCTGGCCAAAAGGCTGATCAAGCTTGCGCTGATCTTAGACCTTAGCTAGGGAATTAGGATACTCCCCAAGCCCACCAGAGGCTTAGGTGCAGGGGCTTACATAGCCCCAATGAGGAGTTTAGCTCACGAATATACGAATACAAATTCACCGTGTGCGGAGGGCGTAAGTCATCAAGATAAAGTGTTAGGAAAGTTTAAATTGATGAAATGTAAATTAACACTTCCCCACCATGTTTTAAAATTTTAATTTGTTTCTACCTCCTTCATTTTCCTCTTCCATCATATTTTTCTTCTGATCATAGTCTACTGTTCTTCAGATTTTACGACGACTTTTATACCGTAGAGGACCCCGAGAGTAATAGGAATGAGAGCATTCCGAACTATGAACTTAAATTTGAGCATTACCAAGTCAAATTCTGTGGAAATTCTGCTTTATATGGTCTAGTATTGAAGGTGTTAGATGAAATTGAAAACCAGTTTCCATATCTGTCGTCATCAACTTATGTCGTTGCAGTTTATCCGAATGTTAGTCCCTTGTATTTGGATAGTTTGTCAATACAAGCTGATGCTTCCAGAAACTTCAGAACCCATTACACAGCAGGTAAGAGAAAACCAGTTCCCATATCTATCGTCATCAACTTATGTCGTTGCAGTTTATCCCAATATGTGGATAGTTTGTCAATACAAGCTGATGCTTCCAGAAACTTTAGAACCCATTACACAGCAGGTAAGAGAAAACCAGTTCCCATATCTATCGTCATCAACTTATGTCGTTGCAGTTTATCCCAATGTTAGTCCCTTGTATGTGGATAGTTTGTCAATACAAGCTGATGCTTCCAGATACTTCAGAACCCATTACACAGCAGGTAAGAGAAAACCAGTTCCCATATCTATCGTCATCAACTTATGTCGTTGCAGTTTATCCCAATGTTAGTCCCTTGTATGTGGATAGTTTGTCAATACAAGCTGATGCTTCCAGAAACTTTAGAACCCATTGCACAGCAGGTAAGAGATTCAATGAGTTGTATTTAATCATTATTTACATCTTCACGCCAGGACGTTATAAGACAGGACGTAAACTGAGACGCAGGCGGCGCAGCGACACTCAACACATGAATCTTTTACCAGCGAATGTTGGACGGGGCACATCCATGTAATATTTTACATTATGAACTCAGATGAAAGTGAAAAATAAAAAAAAAAAATCCTCAAGGTTTTGGAGAGCCCTAATCGAGAAATACAGTGAGGTTACAGTTACCTGATTGTATGTTTAATTCTTTTGCTATCTTGGCCCACAAAGAGTCTTTATACGTTTTCTCGCTATAATATTCATGATTCACATCATATAGCACAGGTAACTCGCGCACCAGCTCATTCAAACGTTCATTTAACAACATCTTGGATCCCTAGTTGCGCGGCGTCAAACCTGTGTCTGTGCTATAAATTGTGACATGCCGACCCACGAGTGTGCCATGCACAAACACCCATGCGCCTCAGCTTACGCGGTGCCGTTAGGAAATATGCGGCACCGTTTTTTGCCGTGTGTTGCTTCGCGTGAGCTGCGCCGCTTGTACCTCAGCTTATGTTCTGTCTAAAGGGAACTCTGTGAGCTATCAGACCGACTGCTTCAGTTTTCAGCTATCAACCAACATAAGTTGTTAAGATCGTATCACACTATTTGTCATGATTCCAAAATTTTGGCACAATTTATTTGATGTATATTAGTTGAATTTGTGTGTTTGGTATATATGTGTGCACTATATCACACTATTTAATGAGACTTTCAAATAAAATTACAGGGTGCGGCAATTAGTATTTCCACGTTTCAAAAAATCGTGAGAGGGGCTATGATAACATGTTCCGAGGTCGCCGGATTTGAGTCCCTGTGACTTCTTCCTGTGGGATTACCTCAAGGCTGATGTCTTCAAACATCGCCCTGAGAGGCAATTCTGGAAGGAGGCAATTCTGGAAGAAACAACTTGGGTGCTCTTCACAATAGCCGGTTCAGGACGACCTGGAACGCATACCAGCACAGTTCCAGTCAATGGCCATCAAAAAAATTTCGGTAAACTCATATCAATCTGTTTCTACCATTTTAATTAATCATGCATCTATAAATGGGAAGAACGGTTGATTTCGTGAGAAAAAACGCTACTACAACAACAACGTGGGAATGACAGACGGCAAAAGAAACAGGGTCATTGAAATCTTTGAAAATCACATGACCTTGCTGACGGACGCGCTAAATATCTGGTCAATTGTCGTTTTTGGCACGCGATCTTAGTGTATATGTCTATAACCTCTTGAACAATGTATGTTCCAGCTGTTTTGAAATTCACAAACAACGGCCAAATTGGCTACATGGTGTTGGATCCCGGATATTGGCATGGTGAAGTTTTGGCTGTAATGACGGACGGTAACCAGCGTAAGTTCATTCAATGTTTCTCAGAGAAGACCAATCGCAAATCGCAGCAATTTCTAGTTCTGGTAGATTTCGGTACCAAGGAGGTACCGAATTTGAATCCTTATCTTGAATTTTGTACTTGGTTCAGTTGGTGCTAGCCTCCTGTGGACAATAGGGACCTCAAAAATAATATATCAGAACCCCATTAAAATTTGGAGCATAAAATTTCCCAGTTTCATTTACATTTATTGAAATTTATTTTCAATATATTATTTCAAGTTTACCACCATAAAAGGTCATCTTTCACAACACAGAGAGTGACAGGGCCGTAGACAGAAAATCCGGGCCTGGGGGTAAAAATTTACGGGCCCCTCTATTATTCTTTCATCTAAAATAAAAGTAAAAGTAGGCAATTCACTTAGTTGATGTAAACAGGCGTGTACGCTTCTTCTTGGCAACAAATAATTCGATTTTCAGATGTTAATGTTTACGAAATATACCAATATTTATGATTGCTGTACAAGCTGAAAGGTCGCACTATATTATAAAATCTGTGTCTTGCAATAGCCCACTCACTATTGCTAAACTTCTGATTTTGTTTGTATGAAAAATTTCATTATGATAATTTTCTCACCGGGCCTCGTAGGAAATCACGGCCCGGGGGGATTCCCCCATCCCCACTCTCATCGGGCCTGGAGAGTGAATTATGAGAAATACAATTTCGAAGTGGCAAGAATGCAAACAATTCGACACCAAGATGTTCGGCAGCATATAAAATACTATCCTCAAGTAGATTTTTGATTTTCTGAATAGGAGCCGATTTCAACATTATTACCCAAAAACTCGGTCCGTAGCAGAAATCAGGTACACGGGAGTTTAAAGGAGCATTCACACTAAATAGTGACACTGCTGGTAAGTTATTCCCGATGGTCGCCACACTGATGCACGTCACGTGTCATGCCGGTAAGTTATTCCCGCTGACTGTGAGCTCACAGTGATGCACGGTCACGTGTCGTGCCGGTAAGTTATTCCAGGTGACCGTGAGCTCACAGTGATGCACGGTCACATGTTTTTTCAAATGCCTACAACCTCGCTATATGGTGCTCGACTTCAGTGATCTAACGGGAACGAGTGCATTCAACATGCCATATTAGACGATGGTTTCCTTCTATTTTTCCATTCTACTCGGTCTTCTGCCCGTCTCTTCACTTCTCAATAAGTCATCATTCCCAACCGTCTCCTTCACGTCATTTATCCATTTTCTTCTTCGTCTTCCTTTATCTCGCCTTCCTTCTATTTTTCCATTCTACTCGGTCTTCTGCCCGTCTCCTCACTCCGCCATACGTCATCATTCCACCCACTCCTTCACGTCATTCATCCACATTCTTCTTTGTCTTCCTTTATCTCGCCTCCCTTCTATTTTTCCATTCTACTCGGTCTTCTGCTCGTCTCCTCACTCCTCCATACGTCATCATTCCCACCCACTCCTTCACGTCATTTATCATTTTCTTCTTCGTCTTCCTTTATCTCGCCTTCCTTCTATTTTTCCATTCTACTCGGTCTTCTGCCCGTCTCCTCACTTCTCCATACGTCATCATTCCCACCCACTCCTTCACGTCATTCATCCATTTTCTTCTTTGTCTTCCTTTATCTCGCCTTCCTTCTATTTTTCCATTCTACTTCGGTCTTCTGCCCGTCTCCTCACTTCTCCATACGTCATCATTCCCGTCCACTCCTTCACGTCATTCATCCATATTCTTCTTCGTCTTCCTTTATCTCGTCTTCCTTCTATTTTTGCATTCTATTCGATCTTATGCCCGTCTCTTCACTTCTCACGTCACTCATCCATATTCTTCTTTGTCTTGTTTTTTAAATCCGCTTTCTGCTCAGATCTCAGGACCTCTTGTAATCTTCTCTTCCTCACAACTGAGGATAAGCTAATCATTACCTATCTTATTATTTTCAGGTTCCTTGACTTCGAATCCAAATTTAACATTCAGTTATTTAAATCATCACAAGATAAAGTATGTTCATTCTGAACATACAGAAACACATGTTCACTTTTTGTATGACGACCTATCTTATTAATTTCAGGTTCCTTGACTTCGAATCCAAATTTAACATTCAGTTATTTAAATCATCACAAGATAAAGTATGTTCATTCTGAACATACTGAAACACATGTTCACTTTTTGTATGACGACTTATCTTATTAATTTCAGGTTCCTTGATTTCGAATCCAAATTTAAAATTCAGTTATTTAAATCATCACAAGATAAAGTATGTTCATTCTGAACATACTGAAACACATGTTCACTTTTTGTATGACGACCTATCTTATTAATTTCAGGTTCCTTGACTTCGAATCCAAATTTAAAATTCAGTTATTTAAATCATCACAACATAAAGTATGTTCATTCTGAACATACTCAAACACATGTACACTTTTTGTATGACGTCAAAAAACCATTCTGTAAATTTGTACAAATTCCAACGAAATTAAATTTACTTGAAACTGAACGAATTTTGATGAAACGTAATTCTTGGGGATATCCTTTGGCGTCGATATATTTTGATATGGACACCAATGTGAATCCCATCATCAACGCATCATTCAAAATTAGGATTTTTGATTATCTACCTGAAAACCCAATGGTGACGGGGCAAAAACAGGAAAAAGATATCCATTTTGTGAAATTCAGAAGGGTAAGTACCAAATCAAGAAATTCAAAGAAATTACCAATTTATCAATCATTATAATACCAATTTATAACAATTATTGTTATTCGTTTAACGTCTCTTTAACAGCTATTGATCATTCGAGACGGGGGTTTTACACTCCATTCACTGGAAACTTGCAAATCAGTCACCCACATTGACCTCACCCCGTCTGGGTGATTAAGGTTTAAACGCATGATTTTGTCATTGATTGATTGACCTCACCCAACCCAGACTGGGTGAGGTCAATGTATGTGGATAGCTGGATTGCAAGTTTCCAGTGAATGGAGGGTAAAACCCCTGTCTTGAATGACCAATAGATGTTAAACTATTCAATTAATCTTACTTTCAAAAATATTTCTGAGGCGTCTGTGGACGCCCTAGTCCTCAATTATTGAAAATTTGATTTCGATCAGAAATCGTATTGGAAAAAGAGATAATATGAAAATTGTATTTATTACAGATAAATATCTGGTTTCTATGGTATTAAAAGAAATAATTTAAAAGTATCATTAAATAGTGTGATAAGCCAGCGTCTATGGCACGTTGAATATACCAGTTCCCGTGAGATCATTGAAGTTAAGCAACGTCCAGCGAGGTTGTTCCATGTGGGTGTAGGTTCGCGCCCTTGTGATGCTGACTATATTTCCGGCCCAACCCAGGCTGGGTGAGGTCAATGTGGATAGCTGGTTTGCAAGTTTCCAGCGAA
>CM022876.1:35804835-35829892 GCA_012654025.1 Pachypsylla venusta
ATCCTCGAGGCACTCGTTCTTGGCATCCTGGTGGACAGGCTTGAGCTGAAAGATCACCAGCATGGGTTCAGGAAGAACCGTAGCACCACAACAGCAATACATCACATCACGGAGAAAATACAGGGTGGCTTTAACGTCAAACGTCCCCACGAGAGAACGGTCTTGGTGGCACTTGATCTGTCCCGCGCCTTTGACACGGTGTCCCACAGTATATTACTTAAAGATATCCTCGAATCCAACCTACCAAAGGATATCAAACGCTGGCTTGCGACCTACTTGAGAGGAAGACAGACTGTGGTGGAGTTCAGGGGTGCCAAGTCCAAGTATCGTAAAGTCAAACAGGGTGTCCCTCAGGGAGGTGTGATCTCTCCTATCTTATTTAACTACTACCTTAGTAGACTACCACAACCACCCAGAGGTATAGAGATAGTGACATATGCGGATGACAGCTCGGTCCTGTGCTCCGACACTAATCCTGACAACATCTGTGACAAGCTCGCACCTTACCTCAACATCCTGGACGACTGGTTTAAAGAAAGAAAATTGGAACTGTCTGTGGAGAAATCGTCAGCAACTCTCTTCACACTATGGACCAAGGAAGTTAACACCACCCTTAACATCAAAATCAATGATAACACCATACCAACCGTCAAGCATCCCAAAATACTAGGTGTAACTCTGGACAACTTACTTACCTTCTCCGAACACGTGAAAACCGTACGCACTAGAGTACAAAAAAGAAACAACGTTCTTAAAGCATTAGCCGGCAGCTCCTGGGGTAAAGAGAAGGAAATTATAACAATTACCTACAAGGCAATAGGCAGATCAATCATTAATTACGCTGCCCCAATATGGACTCCTCACACCTGTAAGACCAACTGGAAGAAACTACAGACCACACAAAACACAGCTCTTCGCATAGCCACAGGATGTCATCTGATGACACATGAGCATCATCTTCACACCGAAACACAAGTCATCCCCATAAAAGCGCACAATGAAATGCTTTCCTTACAGTACCTAACAAGTTGTTTACTACCGAACCATACATGCAATGCAATAACAACTGCCAACCAACCACCAAGAACTGTAAGGAAAAGCATCAGCAACACATACCTACCAGTGTTGCACCTTCTTAGTGATACGTATTATGATGACCCCGGCTGACTTGTCAAGGTTGTCCTTCAAGGTCAGATGAAGGTCAACTTCATTTTTTTAAATGAGACGACCTGAATTTTATTACATTTTCGGATTCCCCATTTGATTCTACGTTCATATATCTCATGAAAGGTAGGATATGTTACTTATTTCCAGTGTCATGCTTACCTTTACTATTATCACTAAGTATTTCCTCAACGTTGTCCAATACTTCCTCTATTTTACTCAATGCTTCCTCATACATTTTCTCACTCTTCAAATCTTCATATGAAGCATCCTGCTGTTCAGCCTTGTTTAATAAAATGTCAGATATCTGTGGATTGGCATCAGCTGCTTGGCGAATAAAATCACCTCGCTTACTCTCAAGTTCTGTAAAATTAAAAATCTATTTTAAATAAGAATTCAGTCTGTAGATCTGAACTTTTTTTAATCGAAAAAATAAGATCTAACTAAAAAAGCAGACGATTTTTTCCCATTTTTTTTTTTTTAATTTGGCTTAACGTCTCTTTAACATCTATTGGTCATTCATTTAAAACGGTTATCTAATTCTTTAACATCTATTGGTCATTCAAGATGGTTTTTCCCATTCTTTAACATCTATTGGTCATTTAAGACGGTTTTCCAATTCTTTAACATCTATTGGTCATTCAAGACGGTTTTCCAATTCTATTTGTCTGTTTGTGCAGTGCATAATAAATTTCGATGAAATTTATTATGCTCATAGAATTTGATTCGTTTTAGGCAGTGGCGGATTTGCCGTAAAAGCAGCGGCAAAATATGGAGCAACCTAAATAAGGAAAAAAAAATTTTTGGATTTAGTTGCAATGAAAATAGTGTCTTTGTTTATACATTTTTCTCACTTTTTACACGATTGAAAATCAGAAAGATGCTGTACAGTTTTCATTATACACAGCAAACTCCAGCTGCCGTAAAGCTTTCAAATATAAATGAAATTTCGAGCATTGTTTTTTTCATTAATGTTTGTTGTCTCAAAATAATCGACAAAATTACTGAGTAAACACTAACGAATAAAATGATCGAAATCGCATTTCTTGTCAAAATAGAGGCGGCAAATTCTAAATTGCCTAGGAGCGGCGAACGCTGAAATCCGCTACAGGCTTTAGGGCTCACCCTAGTTTTAACGCTACCATTTTTATTTAATCGCTTCTCGATAACTTGTCCGATTTTGATGAACATTTATTATGTTCATACAATTTGTTTTTGGGTCACTCAGTGCCTAGGTTTAAGACTGATCATGGTGGGGTATAGTTTTCACATAACTACTACTTGAATCCATAATTTCTGTTATTTCAAGTGGCGATATTAATTAGTAGTTCTGTTAAAAGTAGATCTCACACAAATAATAGGCCGGCATGAGAGCCCCAGTGGCCAAATAGGCACCAAAAACTAACTAGTGGTTCTGTGAATTGTAAATCTCATATGGTTAAACAGGGTCCAGGAGGCCCAAAAAGTCCAACAACAAAAAAGATGTTGGTGTTCACTGCTGCTAAATTTAATGCACTTCATTATCATGTCGACTGGCTATCTCTCATCTATATATACTTATAAAACGCAAAGCCCAGTTTGTATACTGACTGACTAATAATCAACGTGAAATGGATAAACCTTGAAACTTAACACACAGATCCCTTTTAGTATGAAGGTATGTAATAAGAACGAAAAAAATCGAAAGTACAAGTGGAAGCAAGTTACCGCCAAAAATTACGCTTTTTAGCGGGTCTTTTTGTCTTTTTTTTCTGGACAAACTAAAGAAGATAACGAAAAATGACGGAGAATGGACCCCCCGAAAATAGTATATAAGGACCCCATAAAAAATATAAAATTTGAAATTTTCCGGTTTCTTCCCGATTTATGGACGGTTTTCACCACCAAAAAATCGGGATTGAGAAGTACCACTTGGGAATGAGCGGGAAAGCTGAAATTCGGTTCAAAGGTGTTCTGCAGTACAAAAAGTTATATCCGTGAATAAAACATTGAATTTTCTAAATAGGAGCGGTGCTCACTCTGGGGGTCGGTTCCACCAAAAATATAAAATTGAGAAGCTTTAATTTCGCGATATCGAAATTGTTGTTGAATTTCGTAACCGTAGCAAAGCACGAGAAAACAGCTAGTATTAAATACAACGTTAAAGCTCAGACAATATCCTAATCGTCTATTTGAAAGACCTTCACTTTTGCTCGAGTTTCTTCTTCTGATCCCTATTTTTTTCTGTCTGTCTGCTGCAAATCAATTTGTTGAAAGATTTTTTTCTATAAAAAGACTCTTGACGTAAACACTCAAGCACTGTTACCAGACTGATTGACTCCAGATACGATATGTTATAGACTGAGAACACCTCATTTGTAAATTGTGATCTTGTATGTAAATAATGAATAAAACTAGAATACTGTTCGAGTTCAAATAGGAAAGGGACTTTTGTTAACCCTCGTTATTGTTGTTGTTGTTTATGATTGAAGACTCGTTAACTTTGTGAAGGTCCATTACAGCTAATGATGAATGAAAACTACTACTACTTTTGATCAAAAGTGAAGTAGTATTCGTTTTCATTCATAATTAGTTGTTGTTGTAGCGGTGTTCCTCTTAAAAATCAACTATTCTCGCCATTTCTAGATTCAGGTTTGGAAAAAAGTAGAAGAAATCGGTTGATATAAGGTTACCGAAAAAGTTTTGATGGTCCTTGCCTGTTCCAGGTCATCGTGGTCAGGGGCGGATACAGATCTCCAGTAAAGGGGGGGGGCGATCGAGGTTCTAAATTATAATCGACAAGGAAGTCGCTAGTATTTATAAACACCAAATTTGAGAAAAGTATTTCTACGTTCAATTTTTTCTGGTATGGGTGGGGATTGCCCCTATCGCGCATTGTGTTAAACCTTATATCGTTCGGTTATCTTTTTTTTCTTACCTATACGATCCGCTCGATTTGTTGATAAAAACGGTATTTTTGAATTGTTCAAATATTTTGTATGAAATAGCGCTCCCTTAGTCAGTTGGAAAATTGGTAAATCATCAATAGAATCTCTTAGTTGTATCACATTTAATTTATTATTCGAATCTAATGGTAATAATTTCTTATAACCGTTACTAAAATTATCTTCCAAATATTGTATGATTCGTTTGGAATCTGGAATGATTTTCATACCATCTACAAGAACGGGTACTTGTCCCAAAGGGTTTATTTCTAAAAACCAAGATTCATACTGCTCTCCTGCTGGTAAATTAATTAAATGTGTTTTAAACTTTAATTCCTTTTCGTATAACGTCATGAGAACCTGAAAATTGGAAAGAGGATTGGTTTTAAACAGTGTTTCACTAGTAATGAACTTGGTCAGTGACCACCTTGGTTCGCGCCCTCATGATGTTTGCTATTCTTAAAAATGTAGTTTCTTGGGCTTTACCACAAAGAGGGGTACCACAGCATAACAAAGAAGCCAATGTTTTAATAATCCGCCACTGTTTGCTATTCACAGTAAAGTAGATACCCAATCATCCTCACGAGGCTGAGGGCACCCCAAGCATTAAGTCGAAAATTTACCTGGTAACCCGCGTGCAATGCCAGTGTGATAACCACTAGAAAAGGAGGACTGTTAACTGGTAATTAAGTATCTGTTTTGTGAACAGTTGATCTTGGGATCTTACTAAAATAATAGGACTCTAGTGACCTAACAGGGCTCTAATATTAATCAGCTAATACTGAACGTAATGCTGCTATTGCAGCGGTGTTCCTCTTAAATTCAGTTCTTTCCAACTCCAGATTTGTGTTTTAAAAAATTGTAGAAACAGGTTGATATGATGTTACCGAGAATGTTTTGATGGGCCTTTGCTGGGGCTATGATAATTGGCGTTCAGGTCGCCCTAGTACGTAGAACCCATTCTAAACGTAATTGATGCCATAACAAGTCCATCAAGATGTTCGAGACTTATTGTGATACACAGACTTTTAAAGAAAAATCGGAGAGATAATCTCACTTCAGTCGATCAGTAATAACACTTTTCCCATTGAGTACACATTAGTTATGTAACAAGATGTAGACAAAGAAAAACACTATTATATAACTGCCTCGATAACAAACAAGACAAGAATGACACCTACTGAAATGGTTGATTAAATTTTCTACTATGGCCGGTTCCACGCACCAGGACGACCTTAAACACATACCATCACAGATCGAAGGTCATCAGAACTCATACCAATCTATTTCCACAATTTTTCCCAACCTCAATCTATAAATGAGCGGGGGCGGATCCACAGGTTCTCGCAATAGGCGAATCGTATGAATATCTAATTTTGGTAACAGACAGATACTAATATTTTTTTTGGAGCAAGTTACAAACTTAAAATGTGGTTTAATATAATTTAAAAAGGCTTTTTAAACGTTTTAGGGGTGGAAAATTGATTAATTNTTGTTCTTTTCATAAAGTCGCTCCCTAAAAAATCTTGCGCTTTCTCCAAAGTTTCGTCGATTTTCAAGCAATAAAATTGTGAATTAAACATTTAAAAGTGAGTTTTCTCGTATTTTCCACCATTTAACCGTGAAAATTAACGTTCTACTTTCAATTAATCATATTTTAAGTTAGGTTAGTTGGTTGAAAAAAAAAAATAATAGTATCTGTCTGGTCCCCTAATTTTCAATACATTTTTTGCTGCATTACAACATATATCACGGCCGAGAGTTGAAAATCTCTTTTCGCTTAGCAGAATTCATCTTGTTGTTTAAAAAATTAATTTCACCCTGAATCCGCCCCTGAAATGGAGGAACAGATGATTTTAAGGAGGACACCGCTATAACAAAATCGGTCACCGTTAAGTGTAAAGTGCGTTTTCCAGGATTCGGCGCAGCGAACAAACGTTTTTTTCTTTGATTTTAAAATTCTACAAACCTTGAAAATATCAAATTTTGGAGTGGTTCATTTTTGAAAATAATAATCAAAATAAATAGTTTTTCTTGTTTGGATAAAGGAAAAACCTTCATAGAAATAAATAAAGAATATATTAATATTCATTTACATACAAGTTTTGAGGTCTGGATTTCTAATAGGTATAGCATAGCTACATACGATGAATATTAGCCATCTGTAACGTTTGGAACACATTACTATGAATCTACAAGTGCAACAGGTAAAGATACTTATGTACCTACATAATTAAGTCAAAATAATTACCTTTTGAGAATAATATGAGTTATGATTAAAATATAAGAGAAGTTCGGTATCTTCGTATTGAGATTTACTCATTTTTAACTTGGAAAAATTATTCAAATAATGTAAAAGTTCCGCAAGATTTACGTTGGACCCAGACGGTTAACCAAAACCATAAAAGAGAACGAAAATAAAAAAGTTCTGAAAGCTGTCATGATATTATAGCGATATTCGGGTACCGATATAATCGATATTTTAGATCGATAAATCGATATTAAGATTTCAATAATGTCGATAATATTTTTATTTTATTTTCAGAAATTACCTAGTCTGCTAGGGCTGTCGATATTTATATCGAAAATATTGAATATCAATTAGACGAGGCCGAGTCCAATTCGAGTTATAATACTCCAATGCAAGATCATAACTATTCTAGAACTCCTGAATCTCCACAAAATGTTTGTTCTCAGAGACCTACTCGTATGACTCGTTTGCCGATTAAATTTCTTGACTTTGAAATGGGTTCTGACCCTTCCTCGCCCTGAGTTTATTTTAAGGAGAGAGATGTCATGTTTTAAAAGTGTATTTTAAAAACCCCTATCTTTATTGTCATATTTTAGTAACCACTATCTTGTTTTTGTAAAAATATATTTTGTTAGTGTTCCACAGTTGCCTACTGGACGTAATACATTCATGTTGTTCTCATTTCAATAATCATTAATTAGTAGCTACCTAGAGAAATCGAATATAAAACATAATACAACAATTTAAGATATAACAGACTGATATTTTGTATCAATATTCGACCATCCTAAAATATCGATATTAAGTTTTTGATAATATCGATATTCTTCTTTCAATTCGGGAAACCTACTGTTGATTACAGATGTTTAATGTTTACCTTGGTAGAGGTTATCAATTAACAAAATAATCGTCTGTTTTTCTGTATATTGCTCTCGCAACATGGGTCGCGAATATCGATTCGGCGGACCATAACGGCCGGACGATATTTGCCAGGACCAGGAAGACAAGGATCAAATTTGTCCAGTTTTGTGTTTACATACATAGGGTAAGTACCTAAGTATACATAGTATTACATAGGGTTATATAGTCCATATACCTACACCCACACAAGTCCTACTACATCTACTAACTTCTACATCCCCTATTCATAGTTTTGTGTACTAAAATTTTAGTATGGAACCATATCAGTAGCGCGCACACAAAAAGAGGGGGCAGCTTTCGCACGGTTAGAGCTGGTATATACGTCAAAGTTGCTTCCTCACCGTTTCACCTCTGTAGAACAAATTACTTTATACAACTTACAACAATTTAATGGAATTCACAGGTAGATATTTGTTGAAGGTTCTTAACTTCACCCCCTCTCATGTTTTGAATGCACCAGACTCGCGAATCTAGAATAGGTATGACTGTATCAAAGACAAACACTTTTGCCATGTACAAACATACTCCCGAAATCCCAGAGATTTCAAACCCTCACCTCCATGTTTTGACCCACCAGACTGGCGTTTTTAAGAATTTGTTGTATCAAAAGAAAGACCCTTTTGCATGCTCAATAGGCATCCCGAAGATTTCATTAATTTTGTACACCATTTCACCCCCCAAAATAGGATAAAATGGGTAGCCTTAATATATTTCTGAATACGGCCCTGATAGTTAGCGCACATCTTACTACTAAAGATAAAAAGCCCCTCACAAATGAAAATCCTGTGTGCGCCACTGAACCCTATGTATATAACTGACAATTACAAAAAATTTCGAGTACTGTTTAGGAATTTTTTGGCGCAGCGTTGCGAATCGCTCGTAACATTTCGTGATCCAATGTTCCTTCGAATTCAAATGACTACGTTAGTTACTTCGGTGTCAATAACACAGAACAGGAAATGTAAAAAATTTGGTTGCGGTTTGCGATAGTCCACCTGCGGGTTGCGGGGGACGGTATACCGAGAAATCAATCAGTAGTGGCATCATCGTGTTCGATGAGAGTATGTATGCGACTGCAGCTCTAAATAAATTGTTGTATGCTGCTAAAAAAATCACTGTCATCATACATCTAATCTTGCAGGCTACTAATTCATATCGGCCTACAGAACCATGTCAATCAGTTGCTTGCTTACTTACTTATCTCACAGCCTATCACATATTTTTTTATAAGCACGGAAAAAACAAATACGAGGTGTGTCCGAAAAGTATCCGACCTGCCTTCATATCTCCGCTTTGGTACTATTATTCTTCATCCGGGCCGTGGCATTCTTCGAAGTAGTCCCCATTTGATTAAACCACACGCTCCCAGCAGTGCTTCCACATCTTAAAGCAGTTCTCGAACGCAGATTTTGGAATGGCCTTCAGATCGCGCGTCGCATTACTCTGAATCGTCTCGATGTCGTCGATTCGCTTTCCATTGAGCGCCATTTTCAATTTTGGGAACATCCAATAGTCACAGGGACCAGTAATAACCTTCTTAAGGACATTTTCATCATCACTGACCATTTTCAAGTTGTCCTGAGCGATTTCAGAGCGAAGGTCTTTCTGCTCGGTTGTGAGCAATTTCGAAATGAATTTCGCACAGACGCGAGTCATTTCAAGTTTTTAAACTTGAAAGTACTGTTTCGGTTAAAATTTCCGAAACAGTACTTTTCGGTATTCGGAGATCATTTTCTAGTTCACGGCAAGTCAATCAACGATCACCTTCAATTGTAAGTCGCACACGCTCGATGTTTTCCGGTGTTGTTGTCAGCAAAGATCGGCCAGAACAAGGGTCACTGTCAACAGATGTGCGGCCATTTTTAAATCGCCTATACCACTCCTTCATCTGTGTTTTGTCCATACTTTCGTCCCCAATGTCCTTCTGTATCATTTCAATCGTCTCCGTACAACTCTTGTCGAGACTGAAGCAAAACTTGATGCAAATTCGTTGATCTGTTCTTCTTGTCATTTTCAACAGTAAACGAATGCGACGAACGGAAAAAAGACGTTGGACATAAACACACGCCGCGCGCGATCCAAGGCTTCCAGCCGGTAACTACGGTATTTAGGGAGTTCGTGAGAGTCTACTGTTTATGCTCATACCCTGCAGAGGCCACTCGAGCGCTCTAGCGCGAAGATTTGAATGCAGGTCGGATACTTTTCGGACACACCTCGTATGTATACATGTTCTAATAGGGGCCCGTAGATCGAGCAATTAACTCACTGATAAGAATCAATGTTTACGGCATTGCTTTCTGTGTTATTTTACACCATCAGCCCAGGTGGACTTAGTCTGTAAGAATATCCACCCTCAAGTGACATCAATTTCACAATCTGAAGTATGACTTAATTTTCACTATTGAAGTTATTAAGCCATAATAGGTTTGCATGGTGAATAGATTCTTTTTCCTTCGATTTTTGGATTCTTCGCACCATGTTGAACAGCAAAACATCAAATTATAGGGGATAAATTTACCCTCATAATCAGACATACCTATATTAATTTGGTTTGGAAAAGGGACCTCAGTAATATTGGACTGACTAGAAAACTGATTCTATTTTCAGGGTCTGAAAACGGGGAGGAGTATATGGAGACCTTTTTTTTTTAAAAAAAAAAATTAAACTCGCTTTTTTATCGGCCGCCATGGGTCCATGTTGACCGTTTGTGCATACGCAATAGAGATATGGCCGAAAAAACGTTTCCTATTCTCTCTAATTGGATTAAAATTGGTTAAAATAATATTCTATACTACCATATTCTCCTCCCCGGTTCCAGAACCTTATTCTTATCATTTTTCTTATCTGTAATATTTTCAAGGTTATAGCTGTGTTCACTCTTATCAACATGTTTACTTTTGAAATCAGCTGATAGTTGATTTTTTCTAGTTTTTGTTTTTTGCTAGAAGGTGATAGGGATGGGATTTTCGACTCACTTAGGTGAATCGACTCGCGTCGAGTGACAATTATGAAAACACCTGTTTTTGATCAGAAAGACATAATAAAACCATTTGAAAGAAGTGGTATCCACCAAATAAACGTCCCCAACTTCGGCGAATACATTAAAAAGAATTCACAAACAATCGTCAACATAATAAAAGAACATTTTCCTGTATTAGCCTGCAACATTGAAATTAGGTGCTGAGACTGAATGCCCATTCATATCAATTTTCTACTTTGAATGCACAAAGACACTTCCGGTTGAAGTTCAATCTATCGTTAATGTTTTTTTTGTTTGTTTTTTTATTCGCTTTTAGTGTTTTTTGCAGATTTGAGGTGGTTTTCACAAATGCTGGCAAGAAGGAAAACAGTCTTGAATTTTTAATTGGGCGCGTCACGAAATATTTAGGTATTTAAAGTCGAATGTACCGTTGGCAGTTTTGCCTCTTTTGGGCATTCTTGAATCCTGAAACTTGAGATTTGTGCTCTGAGGACCTCAAAACGTGTTTTGACATTAATTAACCAGCGTCTATAGCACGCTGAATAAACCAGTTCCCGTTAGATCACACAAACAACATCCAGCGATGTTGTACCATGCGGATGTCCGTTGTGGATTCGCGCCTTGAGATGTTTTTTCCATTTTTCCGTCCCAACCCAGATAGGGTGAGGTCAATGTGGGTAGCTGGTTTGCAAGTTTCCAGGGAATGGAGGGTAAAACCTTCGTCTCGAATGACCAATAGACGTCAAAGAGAAGAGACGTTAAGCAAAAAAACTACTCGTGAGTCGATTCGTTGAAGATCGACTCATTTTAAAAAAAAATTATGTTAAGTGTTCGATCGTGGTCACTGATCTCCACATCCCTAGAATTGTAGTCTGAACTGTCTGTAGCTAGAAGATAAGTATCTACTTCAAATTAAAAAGGTGTTATCGGGAAGGCTATTCAAAATTATTTCAAGTCAAGTTTTCTAGTTTTTCCTGAAAAAATTTTCATAATAAATCAATTTTAATTACATAATTCAATTTTATCCTTATACATGTGAGTATTTTTACGTAATAAAGTTTAGTGAGCTGAAGAAAAACGCGTTATAGCTAATAGGTATCTGTAATAAAAGGTTTTATCGCAGAGACGTAAAATTTGTCACATTTTTTCAATAGAACTTAAAAGTTCAAGAAATTTGTTTTGGCGTTGTTGTTTTTTTTACCTAATTTATTTATTATACTTTTATGTGCCTACTATTGTAATTTAAATTAATACAAAATTATTCAGGTCGTTTGTGGATTGAAAAATGGAACACATCGCTCTTTAATAGGTAATTTTGTAATAACTGGTACAGTCTGCCTTTTGTTTTGAGATTTTTTTTGTATCCGGATGCAGTCAAACAACATCTCTTGATAGAACCAAAAGAATATTTTTATTGAATTTTTGGCGACCTTTCAGCTTCAGGGATCGTAAAACATGAATGATTAATGTACATCGTATAGTGTTGTAATTTTTTAATTTATAGAACATGAATTTGTAAGATTATTCAGGTTGTAGTTTTTATAATGTTGAATAATGAATGATAAATTTTATTTTTACCTGGCTCCTTAATAATAGCGCTAAGCGCATACACTACACATTTCATCACTGTTCTGAGTTTTAATAAACTAGAACTAGGCTTGTTTTGTAAAATTAACTTTTTACAATAATTTAAACAATTGCCTCATATTGCTAGCACTTGTCGCTATTACCATTCATTGCTACTCATTTATTGGAAGCTGAGTTGCTCTCAAGAACGACACGCGCTTGCTTTGTCTGTTTTTATTTTTTTACCACGCTAACTCTCGAACGTAGTATGGACAGTTAGCCGAGTGTGCATCACACTCCGCTAAATAGCACTCTCAAATTCCATTCTGTAAAAAACGGAATGGAATTCGGGAGAACTTTGTAAAGGTTGGCTAATTTTATTGTCCATGATTTTTGCTTTAAATTCTCTATCTTTTTGTTCCACACAGGCACATTATTATTTACTAGTTACATATTATAACGTCTACTTTAGAGCTAACGTATGGAGGTCATTGTATTTGCTATTGATAATGTCAGTCAGTGTGTTTCTTGTTAACCTTGAGATTCGCATACGTTTGATGAGTAATCACGAGTATGTATGTAATTTTGTACTTCCTTCTAAATGAAGGATGGATAATTAATTATTCAAATGACGATTATATTTTACTAGCTGTTTCCCCGTGCTTCGCTACGGTTACAAAATTCAACAACAATTTGGTTTTTAAATCTTCTCTATTTCAGCTTTCTCGCTCATCCCGAAGTGGTACTTCTACATTTTGATTTTTTTGGTTGTGAAAACCGTCCATAAATCGGGGAGAAACCAGAAATTTTAAAATTTCATATTTTTTATGGGGTCCTTATATACTGTTTTGGGGAGGGGGAGGTCTATTCTCGGTCATTTTTCGTTATCTCTTTTAGTTTGCCCAGAAAAAAATTGCAAAAAGACCCTTTAAATAGCGTCATTTTTGGCGGTAACTTGCTCCCACTTGAACTTTAAATTTTTTACTTTCTTATTACGCACCTACATACGAAAAAGTACCTGCGTGCCAAGTTTCAAGTCTCTAGGTTTAGCCATCGTGGAGCTACGTTGATTATCAGTCAGTCAGTCAGTACGTCAGTCAGTCAGTATACCAACTGGGCCTTGCGTTTTATAAGTATAGATGAAACAGGTAACCTGCCCAGCTTACTGAATTTTTTATTGATTCCTATTAAAAAAAAAATCAAATGTATGAAAAGTCTACATAAAAATACGATTTTTCTTTTTTTAGTACGGAACCTTTTGTATGTGACTGAAAGTAACGTGAAGATTCGAGGATCATTTAGATCTCAAATACATAACAAATTTTATTGAAATCCGTCAACACTAAGTGGTCAAAATTCCAAAGAGGACCATGCCTCTAAAGCGGTCACCGATCTAGGTGGAACTACTTTTTTATACAGGGAGTTTCTGAAGTGTGCAAAAAAATTAAACCAAATCTTCTGTGAATCATTTTATGACATGTACTGTTAAATTTACATATTATTATCTTGGTTTGCAGTAAATAAGAATGTTATTGTTGAATAACATTTTATACAATTATTGATTACCACTCATCACATTTGCTTATAGTTCAAAAAATGATTGTAAATATTTTCTCCCCAAAATTGAAATGTGCCTGTCCTCTAAAAAAAAAGTTCCGAAAATGTTTCCTTTTGGAAAAACGCATTCCAAATATTATTGTATTGTTATTATCTTTATCTAAAAAACAAGAACAAAAAAATAATAAAACTAGTAAAGCATTATAAGAAAATCTGTCACATCACTTCGAAAATTTGACAGATTGTGCAATGTAATAACCCTAAAAACACCAGAGCAATAAACTAAAAAACATTTTCTTAAAGAACTGTCTATCCATACTCTATATCTAATTACAACTTGCACTTGCCCAATTTTTGTTTGTTTTCAGATCATGATAAAATGGTTGCAGAAAAGCTAGTAAAAGAATGGCTTCAAGACTATGCCAGTCTTACCAAAGAAGAAACTCACACCTTTGCTACCTCTCAACTAGAAAACATACCCGTCATAGAAGCTCTATACAGGCTCTTTGAACAACATAAAATTGGCCAGAATTCAGTAAGTTAAAAAATACCAGAGTGTCAAAACTTTTTTAAGGTATGACATGTCTTCTAAAATTTGTTTTGCTACAAAAAAGGCCGGAATAGCTCTTGTCTAAAACCAACCGTTGACCTTTTAAAATCACAAAAATTGAGCGTAGGACGATTCTAATTATTCAAAATTTTTCCCGGGGGTGGCGGCCCCGACCCCCCTGTGCCTGGGGGGGTATTCCATACCCTCCGGAAGTGTCCCCTCCCTAAGTGCTGCACCGCCCCCCTAAGATATAGCCTTAAATCCGCCCCTGGCCCTATCTACCTTGGGGTCCATTTCCGTATAGGGGTTTGTTTATTAAGCAAAGTGGTCTTTATTTGAGCTCTACTGTACGTGGTTTCTTTTTTTGCATAACCTTTTGAAACACCCTGTATTTTTAATATATTCTTTTTTTTTAATGTGGCTTAACTTCCGTTTAACATCTATTGGTCATTCAAGACGGGGGTTTCACCCTCCATTCGCTGGAAACTTGCAAACTAGCTACCCACATTGAACTCACCCAGCCTGGGTTGGGCCGGAAAAATAGCAAGCAGCACGAGGGCGCAAACCCACGTGGACACCCACATGATATAACCTCGCTGGACGTTGCTTAACTTCAGTGATCTAACGGGAACTGGTGTATTCAACGTGCCATAGGCGCTAGCTTAGTGTCAAACCTTCAGACTATGGTAGTTTTGAAATTTCGATTGCAATGTAGTTTCGCCAAATTGACTGAATGAAGTGCCGTCTTGTTTTAATAACACATTTTTTCTTTTGTTTGTCTGTTTGTATGTTTCGAACGGTTTATCCGATTCTGATAATTTGGTATCCTCACTCTCTTCACCAACACGCAGTCTTGGTGGGTTACCTCTCATCATTATTAAACGTAACAAATTTATGAACTGCTAAAGTAGAAAAGAGGAACAGAACGTTACCTATCTTCTAGTAGTTAAGCGAGCCGAGGAAATATGATTAAGTAAATTATTTGTAAATTGTACCTCAATAATAAAAAGGCCATCTGGGCTATTTTATGTGAGTTAGGTCTACTGTTCACAGAACTACTAGTTCTATCACATGGCTCGATAGGGCCCAAAAGTTAATCGGCTATTTCTATAATGTCCATAGCAAATTGCATCAAAATTTGATAAGAAGTTCGAGAGTTATCGTGTTTCAAAAAGACAAACGAAAGAAAAATCTTTGTGTTAAAACTAAACCTAAAAATGATGTTGGAAATGTAATATTTTGACGTCTCAATTAATAATTAAAGAGAGTGAAATAATGTAATGTTTATTTACTATAAACAAAAGTGGTGCTGCTAACATTGTTGTTGGATGTCTGGAGACACAGCATACCCATCAATCCTAAATGTGTGATGATAGAGAGAAACAACATAATATTTATTTGCACAATAAACAAAAGTGGTGCTGCCAGCATTTTTGTTGGATGCCTGGAGACACAGCATACCCATCAATCCTAAATGTGTGATGATAGAGAGAAACAACATAATATTTATTTGCACAATAAACAAAAGTGGTGCTGCCAACATTTTTGTTGGATGCCTGGAGACAAAGCGTACCCATCAATCCCAATTTATTTTTTATTAAGATAGGTTAGTGAATTGGCCTATCTTAATAAACGAAAGAGAATTCGCCGCCGTTGAAGTCTTCGTGAGGAGTTCTAAGCCATCCTGAAGAAGTTACAAACCAAATGAATCATTCTTTACTTTGCTTACAGCTCCTTGATCAAGTATGCAGCACTTTCTTCGACTTTTATCGATCCGACGAGCCTTGCCTTCAAAGATTCACCCTTCAATATTTACCCTCGTTAACTTATATTTACTTAAATCTGATAGCACATGGTGATAAGAAAAATTCAAGGTCACTGGAAGCACTCATAGTAATGATGTATAACTATCAAGTCACTGACGAAGGCAACAATCCGAAAGTGATCTCTTTTAGATTGCCTTCTCTAGCTCAACCGTCAGTCTATCATGAGGTAAGGGTACTCAGACATCCACATACTCGCTTATCCGTTTACTTACTCTGTTTTTAACCACACTAGCTTGACGAGAGTGCTGTTTTATTTTGTTTGCTTTGACGGCCCGATGTCTTCTCTTATCTTCTGCATTGTCCGCAAGGTTGCGCATTGGAACAAAACGCCACAGGGTTCATGGAGTAATGCGGCATGAATTTTAGAATTTTGATTTTTTTTTACCTACCAATTTTAACCCAATTAGAGAGGTTAGGAAACATTTTTATGGCCATGCTTCTATTGCGTATGTATGGACCAACAATCATGTCGGCCAATAAAAAACTTGCCACATTGTTCTGCCCTGTGTCGGACCCCAGGGTTCACATTGTGGTTGTCCCTCTTTTGGTTTATTTTTTTTTTTTAGACTAACATCATTTTATATCGTTTGTAATATGTTGTTGGTGGTTTGCCGCCATTCTTCTTGCCGTTATAGGTAAATATCGTCTTAAAGCTTGACGTATCATGGTCTACAGGAACTTTGGATAGTTATTCTGTTGATTTCGGGCTTGTTTTGCTCTTGAATCTGCCATCTCGTTTTCTGGATGGTGATGTATGATGGACCCTTATGAATTATATTTGATTGTCATGTTCGAAGTTGAAGTGGGGAAGGTTCCAAAAGTGGATACAGGGGGGGGCATCTCCCCCCAGACCTGAAGAAATTGATTGTCGTAACACTTTTCTCAAATTTGGCATTTATAAATACTACTGACTTCCATGTCGATTATAATTTAGAGTCTCAATCACCCCCCTCCCCCTCATTTGGTGACTGTATTTGTCCCTGGAAGCTTCTAGATATCTTCTATCTTGTATTTCTTATTCAATGTGATAAAATTATTGCCATGTTTAACATGTTGTTTTGTATTAATTTTTACAGCCAATGAGTTTAGCGCCTGCCAGTTTAACTGAAAGTGCGTTAAGACGACTTGAAGAATGCAATACCAATTTAGTTCGATGGGGACCTTTACCACATGTTGAAAGATTAATAGCCCAAAATAGGTTACAAGTAATGACTGCATTAATGTTCGTATACAATCGGGAACTCTCGGTTCTACCAAAAAGTACTTTGATACATTTAGCTTATTCCACTAGTCGGTAAGTTTCGGAACTCCTCAAGTAATGACAGCAATAATGTTCGTATACAATCGGGAACTCTCGGTTCTACCAAAAAGTACTTTTATCTACACGTTTAGCTTATTGCACTGGTCGGTAAGTTTCGGAACTGCTTACTTGTAAACTGTTCTACGTACGTATGAAGGGAAATATGTTTTGTGGTTTTCTGTGAATGGTTTGGCGAAAACGTTAAAGAGATCGAAAGATTGTTGGGCATCAACCTTACTTCAGTGAACTTCAGTAAAATTATGAAATAATTTTTCGAAAATAATTTGTGGATCAAATACTAATAATTTGATAAGAGTCACGGGGTGCTTTCGTCTAATTTAATGTCTTTTTTTTTTTNTTTTTTTTTTTTTTTTTTTTTTTTTTTTTTTTTTTTTTTTTTTTTTTTTTTTGGCTTTACGTCTCTTTAACATCGCATATTTATTAGTCATTCGAGACGGAATATCAAAACTTAAAAATTCTAAATAATAATAGTATTTATTTATAGTCTATATTCCATATTTCGTGAATTTTGATTTGCTAAAAACCCACCTTTCCAGATACCTCTTGCCATGTACTTAGGTAGATCAATAAGTATCCGTGTTTGAAGACACGTAGCGCAGTTCAATTTACCACCTTGATCTATTAGCTCTCGAACATTTGGTCATCTTTGGCGACTTTTTTGCTTCAGGGACCATAAAACATTGGCTAAAGTTATAAATTGTAAATATATATTTTTATTTTCTTTCAGTCTCGTATGTCAAGGGTTTGTCAAACAGTCCAGCTTGCAGCCCTCAGAATCAGATGTTCGGATACCCTTGTCATCGTCTTTACTTTTAGAATTTCTTTATGCGCTGTACTTCGCCATGTGAGTATTCTTCCTGAGGTACAAAAGTTCGTGGCCTAACCTAGATGAGATGTAAAATGAAAATCCACTGTGTTATATTTTTTAACTGGCTGTTTCGCCCGTGCTTCGCTACGATTCGTATATTGCTAGTTTTGTTTTTCAAGGACATTGAAAATTGGGGGGTATTGGTTTTTGCCGAGCCTGTATATTGCAACCTCTAAAACCCAACATTTAAACGTTTTAACAGGCGCCATAGAGGCACGGGCATTCTGACTATTAGTATTTTCTAAATTTTATTTTACCCGTTCCCGGTTTCATATCTGTAACTACTCTGGAATGGCTGGCCATACCTTTGCAGAAAATGTCTAAAATAAGGTCTAAATGGTCACCTAAAACTTTCTCGCTCTAAGTTGATATATTGTCGCGACAAATTTTAAGATATCTAACCGTGACTGTCCGATTTTGGTGAATAAATTATAAATTTGGCCGTAACTCGAAAACGGCTTGACATATTTTAGTTCTGATAATTTTCCTGGGGTCGTAGATCATGATTTTGGGGCGGTCCATTCCCATCAATTTTTCGGTATCTGCTACCGTTTGGGCTGTGTATTGTAACAGACAACCCCTCATACATAGTTACATAGGTCCAGACAAATTTCTGATTTATATATTAAGATATAATCTTCTTCTTTTTTTAAATTTTTCTTAACATCTCTTTAACATCTATTGGTCATTCAAGACGGGAGTTTCACCCTCCATTCGCTGGAAACTTGCAAACCAGCTACTCACATTGATCTCACCCAGCTTGGGTTGGACCGAAAAATAGCCAGCATTACGAGGGCGCGAACCCACATGGACACCCACATAGTATAACCTCGCTGGACGTTGCTTAACTTCAGTGATCTATTGGGAGCTGGTGTATTCAACGTGACATATACGCTGGCTATAATCTTTCTTAATACATTATTTACATCTGTTAAGTAACATCCTTATGCCCGTCAATCATCTTTACTGTCAAATACTCTAAACAGTCAAATTTTTTCCACGTAGCACTAAAATCTGTTTTGAACATAGATAATAGGCGCTGGGACCAGGGACTGTAGGGGATATCTCAATGAAGGAAATAGAACACATCGTAAATATGTACTTGGAGCCTAAACATTTTTTTTATAACTTACCTCGTATCAGGGCCCTACCCAAGATTTTTTTTCGGGGGGGGGGGGNTTTTTTCGGGGGGGGGGGGGTCCGAAACATTGACAGCTAAGCCAGGTCTAACAACGGAAAATGATTATCATGTAGATGGTGATGTTGTTTTTGTTGATATTTTTGTTGTTCTGTTGTTGTTACTGCTGCTGTAGATGTTGTTGTTTTTGCTGTTGTTATTGTTGGTTTTTGTTGTTGCTGTTGTTGTTTTTTTTTTTANTTTTTTTTTTTTTTAAAAAAAAAAAACGATTGAAATTTGGGGGAAGTTCTGGACTCCCCTGGCTACGGCCTTGCCTCGTATTATCATTAAACATTGTCAGAACTACAATAAATTAACTCCTTGTTAGTCGGGCCACGAACTTTTGGAACCACCCTCATAGATGAGTAGGTATGTACGTTACATAATTTTCAAAAGTACATCAAAGCATTACAATCATTTTTATTTATTTTACAGCAAAAGTACCAGTTTGTTCTCTCATTTATACCTATGTAATATAGAATTTCTTTGTGATAAGGCCCAATGTCATTTTCACAATTTGTGGGTATCACAGCATTACGAAAAGCTTCATGTACAAATAATCTAATCAAATCTTTTTCCAAAATGAACGAAATTCAAAAATGTCAAACCTTTTTCGTGTTTCGGCTAATTTTTCGGTCAAATTCATTCCAAATTAATGAAATTCAAAAATGTCAAACCGTTTTCGGGTTATGGTTAATTTCGGGTTACGTCATAACTGATAACATGAAATTTTTAACGTTGATTTAACAACTCAAAGCTAGAAAGTTTAATATTTACATTCCTAGATACATATGAAAACAAGTATGGCGAAAATCGGACAAAAATTGTCAGTTGAATATAAAGTTTCCCTTAGCAAAATGTGATAAAGTGTGCGATACCTGACTTATACAATTCCTGTGATCTCACTTGTTTTCTCTTTCTCTCGTAGGTTTAACTGTGGCCATGATTATGAAATCTTAAAAGCTGTTGATGACATTGAGGAGCGTGCCAGTTATCATTTATATTCAGACGTACTTTTATTGTCAACCGCGGTAAAGAACACTGCAGGACAATTGAAAACCAACGAATCTCCTCTAAGTGGACCTATCACTTTGAATTCTCAGCTTACCAATGTAACCAATACTGCTTCCATTTCAAAATCAATGATTACAAATGCTTCCTTTAGAACGAAAAAGTTACCAGGTAAGCAAAAAATCTGTCAACGCTCTACCAACTGCGGATGAGCGTTTTTTTGTTCTATTTTTGAATTTAATATCAAATTTTAAAGCCTCATTTACACTGCCTGAGCATTCGTCGCAAACAGGTGACGAACGAGCATTCGTTCGAGGCTCAGTCGCCGCGAGCCGATCAAGTTCGATGCGAATGCTCGTTCGTGCTTGAGCCTGATCCACGCGATGTCGGTTTTCTGGCAAATCATCAAAGGGATGCTCGTTCGCCGCTCGCTCTGTGTAAACATCCCGGGATTAGTCGAATGGTGTTCTATGAATCTAGTTCTAGCTGTTGAAGCATACACGTCTCCTATTTTGTGTGTGGTGTTGTTGCTTTTTAGTATTTGACTGATGGAGTGGGAAAATGAAAAGTGCCTCTTGTTAATTTCTCTGTATGNTGTATAAATATTCACACTTCATCTTGCCAAGGGAGGGCGCCCCCGCCTCCTTTAAATCCGCCCCTGCACATGACTGACGCCAAGTTAGGGCCATCTAGAGACCCCAGATAATACATACTTACTAAAATTTATTACAATTTGTCTACGTTAAAAGATATTTTTGCGACTAGTACGTTTTTGAAATGTATAACGTATCCCCATGAAAATTGCAGTAGGCTGTCTTCTTACACACGAAATTGTTTAGAACTTCGTGAAGCAGTGGGAATATTATTTCTTTATTCTCGACGTGATAAATAGTGGCACATTTCCATTTCTAGTGTGCAAGAGAACTTTAAAAAATGTCCAAATTTTCTGCACGATTACAATACTTTATCTTCTATAGGAAGAGAAAGTAAAAATCGAGGGTGGATATTTTTTTTCGTGACAATTCCAAAGGTTTATTATTATTGAAAAGACGCGCCCATAAAATATTATCACATTTTTATTACTTTTTCTCCTTACCGGTAAATTTTAGTATATGTACTGCCGAAGGAGAGAAAATTATTTAATGATCTGCCATGGAAGAGATGTTTCCGTGGCAGAGTGTGCATCACACTCGGCTTGCACCTGGGAGGTTCCGGGTTCGATTCCTGGACGGATCGAAAATTTGAAAAAGTTTTTTTCGAATTTTCTACTTGGTCTGGTTGTGTTTGAGGGTAACTCAGCCTCCAGAGGACATTGAGTAGCTATGGTAATAGCGCCAAGTGATAGCATTGTAAGGTAAAAATTGTTAAAATGTACCTTGTAAAGCTATGATGCCCACAAACATTGTAACATAATAACCCAAAGAAATATACATTTACATTTTTTACATTATTGAAAATGAGACAAAAATCCTTTGCAGTTGGAATTATGAAAGCTGAGACACCGTCGTTGAAAAAAAAAATCTGAACATCATACGACTTTCCTTATCTATATATATAAAAAAAAAGTATTGTAATGGGCTGAAATTTTTGATGTCGAGTTTTAAATGCCAAAACACATTTTGTTATATATTACACTTCATCCTAAGTTATATTTTTCAATTTCTTGTATGAAATTGATGAATAGGCACCAAATTTCAAGTTCTAGCTCTTCCCATTCTGGTTTTAGGCGGAACCGCCAAAAAGCGGCCTTCAACCGCTAATTAGTGGCCAACAATATATTACACTTCAACCTAAGTTGTATTCTTCAATTTCTTGTATGAAATTGATATGAATAGCACCAAGTTTGAAGTTCTAGAGCTATTACCGTTCTCATTTTAAGCAGTATGCGAAAACCGCTATAAAGCTGCATAAAACCGCCAACGGTATATTCGATTTCCACCAAAAGCTTATTTTGCCGTTCATGGTATAAAACTGACATACATACCAAATTTCAAGTCTCTAGCACTTGCCGTTCTTGAGATATCTTGTTCATAGACAGACACACACACGCGGACCAATGGTTGAAACTCGACATTTGAGCTCTCGAAATCGAAAATTTCAGCCCATTACAATACTCTCCTTTTTATAGGATTAGGAAAGTAAAAACGTTTGTATATGGTGATGAAAGCTGTACGTCCTGCCATGCATTAAAGAGTAACACGTTTCCTCGCATCCTGTCCATATTTCTCTTTCGTCTCAACATTTGTAATTCGAACTGTAGACACCCGCTTTTCTGACACACTTCTCTTACAGATACCGTCAATTCCTCATAAAACACATTTATAAGTGACGCATTCCTCCTTACTCAAAAATCCTCACACTTGTCCTATTTTCCTTCACTTAGTTTTGTTTTTAGAAAAAGTAAGTAAAAAGACAACTACATCGCAAGCGTAAATTATTGCAATCTATTGAGCCATTTACCTCTGAATTGTGAAATTATTTAAATCAAAATGGGGGATATGTTTAATATGTATCCTATTTTAAACCTAATGTTATGTATTTATTTATTTATTTGAAACATAATATAATTAACAAGTAAATTTTCCCTGAGCTAATATAAATTTAACCTCCCGGCCACTATGCTTTTTTTCACGGACAGTACACGATAAAAGCTCAATTTGAAATGTATGCGTCTTTTCCCGTGGGTGCAGAACCCCTTTCAGCCAAAATAATTCAATCTGTTTTTCTTCAAAAATATCATCTGGGATACGAACCAAGATAATTGTGGATTTTATATGTTCCTGGAAGGTTTTATGTTTTTTTTAGTACATTTCCCTAAAAAAAAGTTCGTAATGGGAACACTCTAATTTGTATATATGTGCCACACGGGAAAAAACGTGACGGGAACAAAATCGTCACGGAAAGAAACATACTGTGCTAGTGAGAACGAGTGTTTGAACAGAAAAATTATTCTGTATACAAATGAGTTTTTATTTGTATTACTGCATTAATCGACATTAATATTTTATCGACTGGACCTCGTATGGGCCGCGTTTAATTCACGCCTCCTTCTTTATTTTCCATTACGTTCACTCTTGTTTTTTTCTGTGTTTGTCTCTGATGTTTCTTCTGGTCTTTTCCATTTTTTTAAAAAAATAATTGAGTTTATTTTGTCGCTGTGTGTATGTGTCTTTATCTCTCATATCTTGGATTGTCATATTTAATTCGTCCATATCCATTTTTACTGCATTCATCCAATTAGTTGTTGATTTGTACCATTTTATGTATTCAACATAAATTGATTTTCTTATTTATTTACAGATGACATTCCAATACAGACCCCTTCATTTGACGACTCCAATGTAAATACCAATTTAGGTTCAATTAGTGAAGAAGTTGATATTCAAAGTACCACACCTGAAATTATGCCAAAAAGGAGTTTGCCTAAAATGGCGGCATCTTTAGGTAAGTCCACAGAATCCTAAAATTTTATTTTTTACCAACGGAGTAGCATAATGAATATAGGGGAAAGTCTCCATGCAGTTAGATATGGACAGCAGCTAGAGTGCGTCTCATCACAGCGGGAGGCATTCGACTGTTTACGCCACTGAATTTCGGTCAAAGTACTTGTTTGGTTTTTCCTCGTCTCAGATTCTATCTTTCCCCATCTTTAAATTTAGTTCCAAAATACATACCGCCCGCGATACAGTCTGCTATAATCTAATCTAATAACTAATTAAATACATCGAATAATCATTTCGAGTGCATCAAGATTCAAGAAGCTGGCCAGCCATCAAAGAAGCTACCACAAAAGTTGCAGGTAAATTACTCCTTATTCCTGTTTCTTGTTACCGCTCCCATATAGACTGCACACCAAACTGCGACATCATTATTGTTACCCATATTTATCTCAGAGTATGCATACCAAGAACAATATTTTTTGGCCCCATCGTTATCGTTACCGATCACAAGTTCATTAAGGAGTGCGGTAGCGCCCCGCCCCGCCCCGTCAATTTACCACCAAGTACCTCACCAAGACTCCGTGTTGGTGAGGAAATCAGACTCAATTTCTGAAATCGTTTGGAGTGGGGTTGGAATTTAAACTCATTAGGTATTTCGAGTGAGTGGATAGCGGGGCCCAAAATAGATTTTATATCTTTTTTGGGGTGATGACTTGGCGGGGAATTTTTATAGCACGCAGTGGTATTTGGGGGGGGGGGATTTACAATAGCATTACAGTTTCACTGTCACTTCCACGTTCACCTCATCTAGCGTGGGTTGTGTTGGGAATAGTCAGCATCACGAGGGCGCAAACAGACGTGGTCACCCACTTGTCAAAACCTCGCCGGACATTGCTTAACTTCAGCGATCAAACGAGAACTGCTGTATTTAACGTGCCATAGACGCTGCCCATTTTTTAGTTTTGTTTAACAATGATCAAAGTAAGGAGTTTTTATTGTTTCACGGCTAATTCAATTCGAAAACTGTGGAGTTCTCTTCTTAAAAAACACAGAGTTGACCTTGAAGGCGGAAGCGAAACACTATGATATTTCCTCTAAAATTTATGAGACTTTAGTGCTAAAATTTATTCTGAATCTTCAATATTTCGACGTCTCAAGATTTTTTCCTCTTCAAAATTTCTGCTTGGTCTGTTTGTGTTTCGTTTTATCTCAGCCCCCTGAGGACACATTGAGTAGCTATGGTAATAGCGATAAGTGATAGCATTGAAGCTTAGTCATGTTCGAGTGATTGTTAAATATACTTTGTAATGCTATTTACAGAGTTGCTTTCTGCGTTATTCAAAATAATTAAAAGAAGAAATATAATATCATTATGTTTATAACTCTTATGTTACTGACGTAATTATATTGCAGTGATTGTCATGGTTCTGGGGGCCCATGTTAATTATCAGCCTCCAAGAACGGATGTATGATGACAATTAAAAACATAAGCAGTATACTA
>CM022876.1:35832939-35858318 GCA_012654025.1 Pachypsylla venusta
TGTTCTAGCTCTTTCCATTCTGGTTTTAGACGGAAACGCCAAAAAGCAGCCTTCAACTGCTAATTAGCGGCCAAAAATATATTACATCTCAACCTAAGTTGTATTCTTCAATTTCTTGTATGAAACTGATATGAATAAGCATCAAGTTTAAAGTTCTAGCTCAAATCGTTCTCATTTTAAGCAGGATATGCGAAAAGTGCTAAAAAGTGGCATAAAACCGCCAACGGTATATTCGACATCTACCAAAAGCTTATTTTGCCGTTCATGGTATAAAACTGACAAATACCAAATTCCAAGTCTCTAGTACTTGCCGTTCTTGATATATCTTGTTCACAGACAGACAGACACAAACGGACCAATGGCTGAAACTCAAGATTTGGGCTCTGAGGACTCCAAAACGTGTTTTGGCATTGAAAACTCGACATGGAAAATGTCAGNCGCCAACGGTATATTCGACATCTACCAAAAGCTTATTTTGCCGTTCATGGTATAAAACTGACATACATACCAAATTCCAAGTCTCTAGTACTTGCCGTTCTTGATATATCTTGTTCACAGACAGACAGATACAAACGGACCAATGGCTGAAACTCAAGATTTGGGCTCTGAGGACTCCAAAACGTGTTTTGGCATTGAAAACTCGACATGGAAAATGTCAGCCCATTACAATACTTTCCTTTTTATAGGATTCGGAAAGTAAAAACAATACGATAAAAATACTCAGTAAAAACCCTTGCTATAAATATTTCTTTATTTACAGGCAAAAAAACAAAAGAAAAATTAATTTCTGTGTCAACAAAAGTTAGCAAACAACATTCCTTATCAAAAATTAATATCAATGGGGAAACTCTCAGCGAAACTGATGAGGGCGTAGAGTTGGGCTCTGATATATCAAGTTTGAATTTGAATGAAGGGGCAGCATAATTAATTGAAGACGCAACTTATTGTATATCATGTAAGTAGTATTTTAGAATTGGGATAGGCAGGGTGTAACAAATAAGTAAAAAAAAAAAAATTGCTCACCAGGAGGACCTGCAACGCCCACCATCACAGTTTCAGCCAAGGACCATTAAAATCTTTTCGGTAACCTTATAGTGTGCAAATAGCAAGTGTACATGCGTATTTGATTGACGTCAGGTAGATACTTAAACATGGCAAAAATTTGGTTACCAGCAAACCAAAAGTACCTACTGATGACAAGCGACAAGCAAATTGTCAGTCAATCAATATCAAATTTAGTAGATATTTAGATTTTGGAGCGATAAGATTAGTGCATATCTTCAAAATAATAATTTTAATTCATTCACTCAGTGAAAATTTAAATTATTTATTTTTCCATAAACCAATTGTGGCGGAAAGTGTTAATTTTTATTAACATTATAATTTATTTATTATTTTCAATAGTGTAAACTCTTATTTTGATCTCGACATAATCATCATCCCTTAATGTAGACCTCGCTCCTTTTTCCTTTCTACTCCTTACATCCCGTCTACATTAAGTAAGTACAAAATATCAAGGTAAGATTTATAATTAGCATAGATACAGTCTGCTTAACCAGCCCCTTTCGCAAAGCAACAAAAAACATCAAGTTTAAAAAATATTCATCTGAATACAGTCGTTGATACAATGTCTAACTACGCCTCTAATTGTGTCCTGAACGAACCATCCCAGATACAGCCTTTACTTTGTATTTGGCTTCTCAACGTTGATTCCTGAATTTGCCAACGTACTCAAATAATGTTGCAACATTTTTTGCAAATAAATATTATCCTGAATCAATTTGGATCTTTGCTTTGCTAGAACTTGAGCTTGAAGCGTTGCAGAGTTGACCATTGTCCAAATTCGATCTAAACGTTGAGAAGAAGTTGTTTCACTTATGTTACATGTCATAAGAGCAACTTCTTCGGACGTCATATATTTTCGACAACTGAGAGCTAGTTTTAGAATTCGAATTCCTGAAAAAAAATTCAACAACTTGGGAAAAATCAAATGAAAAGTTGATTGTATCTAGAAGTTAAAAGGAATTTTGAATACGCAATGGGAAGTACATGATCAGACAGTTTGCAAAATTTGTATCACATTTCGACTTGACGTGGTCAAATATTTCATTTCCGCCATTTGTATTTGAATATGTCGATCAAATTGTTTCTGTAAATTTTGTACTTTTCGATTCGCTTCCCGTTTGTCAAAATCAAAATATTTATATTTTGTATTGTTTTTGTTTGAATTTTGTATTGGTTTTTTGAACTGTATTTTGAAATTGAATTCTCGAGATATTGAGCTCCATATGTACTGCTAGTAAGCATCGCCTGTGCTATAGTGGACTTGCCTACTAGTATGCATCGCCTGCGCTATAGTGGACTTGCCTACTAGTATGCATCGCCCGTGCTATAGTGGAATGGCAAACTAGAAGCATCGCCTGTGCTATTGTGGACTTGCCGTTTATCTCACCTTTTTCCTCGACAGTTTGCAAAATTTGTATCACATTTCGACTTGACGTGGTCAAAAATTTCATTTCCGCCATTTGTATTTGAATATGTCGATCAAATTGTTTCTGTAAATTTTGTACTTTTCGATTCGCTTCTCGTTTGTCTTCTATTAAAATATTTACATTTTGCATTTCTGCATTGTTTTTACTTAAATTTTGTATTGTTTTGTTTAACTGTATTTCTTGTATTGTATTTTTAATTCGAAGTTGATTGTAATGTTCATCCGTTTCTATCAGATTTTCGTAGGCTGTTTTCTTTTCGTAGGTGTAGTCAATGTAGTCCTTGAATATGTGTTCAATAGAGTTATTGATTGTTTCCAATTGAGAGCCTAAAGATAAAGTGTAGTCGTTTTATTGGGTGCTTCAAATGTAACGCCGTATTTGATTTCTGTTATCATTGAGGATTGGTGAATAAAAATCCAATGATAACAGATATAATATGGGGTTTTGTTGGCCTTAGTAGTGGTTTGTGTTTGGATACCTTAAGGAACAGAGAGTTTTCATTGTGAAAACTCACTACCCACCAAGCGACGTACACAGTTGTCCTAAAATGACCTTCTCCGCCCTGTAACTCGGCACTCGGCCCTGCTACTTAGTAGTTGTTTGTGTTTGGATACATTAAGGAACAGAGAGTTTTCTTTGTGAAAACTCACTACCCACCAAGCGACGTACACAGTTGTCCTAAAATGACCTTCTCCGCCCTGTAACTCGGCACTCGGTCCTGCTACTTAGTAGTTGTTTGTGTTTGGATACATTAAGGAACAGAGAGTTTTCTTTGTGAAAACTCACTACCCACCAAGCGACGTACACAGTTGTCCCAAAATGACCTTCTCCGCCCTGTAACTCGGCATTCGGCCCCACTTCGTCCGGCTCATAAACGAATTTTGTAAAAAAAAATGTTCCATTTGATCTGAGACCTTCTTCTTTAATTTCACCTTTTCCCAATTCTATTTAGGATCGACATTGCTTTCCTTAATTTTATCATGACACAACCTTCTATTCTGTGCCTACTCTCTTTAGCTGTACTCTTTCCTGGCATGGTAACCCTCGCTTGCTTCTCACAGTATCTGCGTAGACACTTTTGCTGATGACCTCTCATCATTGGTTTGAAGCAGAGTTATTTTAAGACTGGATGCCTCTCCTAACACCAAACTTTCTGTATTTACACGGGCTTAGGACTGTCAGCTAATGAATCTGGCCTGCTCCTACCGGTGGCTACATTCCATTTAATCTCAAGGTATCCCCACCATTTTCATGTGTTCCATTTATAGCCAACCACCCTACATATTGTCGTATAAGTCTTACGTTTCTTTTCCGTCATATTTTGTATCTTGGTTAAATTAACAAACGTAATATTATCAAATTGTTGATCGTATTCTTTCGTCAATTCTCGTTCAACATCGTCTTTGTGTTTTTTAGCAGAAAATATAATTGTTTGTAAATGTAATTTTGAATCGGATGCACTCGTGTTTAATTTCGACATATCTCGATTTCCTTTGAGAAGTTTGTCGGTTTTTATTTGATCATATCTGAAAAAAGAAGAAGAAATGTGAGTGAAGTTTTACCCCAGCTGTACATACTTGAAGTTTCTGTTCATGATGTCCTTTCTCTTTATATTGAAACTGGCGTCTTCCATCTGGACATAACAATTATTCCTAGTACCTATAGTTTCTAATGAGACTCCACAGACCAATCTTACCAATGTATAAAGATAAAACATGTTTTTTTCTTGTCCTTGCTAACTGGAAAAAACTACATTATCAATCGCTACCAACACGTTTTTACATGAGAATGGCCGGAAACGGCCATGTCTCTAATACGGCCATTCCTAGAGGATCGCTCTTTCCTTACTCTCTTTATTCTTGGTACAGAAACTGACGTGTTGGACGTACCTTGTACGTATTATAGTCATATGTTTCTTATGGAATTCCAACAGCTTTCGAATGATGTCTTCGTGATATTGAAACTGACGACAGTACTGGCTTTCAGCTTGCTCCAATTCTCCCAACAAACTTTGAATGACTTTATTTTTAACTTCCAAAGCTACTTCAAATCCTTGCCACAAAGTAACCATGTCATCCTTAAGAGCTAAAAATAGATTTTTTTATAATGTGGTCAATAGGTCAGATGTATACAGAGTGGACGAGAATAAGCTATACATAGAACCAGGGCTGCGGAGGAAATATTTCACGACTCCATCTCCGACTCCCATGTTCAAAAATGCCCGACTCCAACTCCGGAGTTTCAACATAATTAAACGACCCCTTGACTCCGACTCCAACCCATTCATAGGCTTTGACACCAGATTTTTAATTTTTTAAAGGTATCTTTGACATTACTTTGGTCAGGTGAATTTTAATCCCAGTTTAATTGATGTGTTATGCTGCCACTGGTTGCTGCCCTTCAGGTGGATCCACACACTCAAGTAATTTGCACAAACCAGTTTGTGCAAATTACTTCAACACATCATGGCGAGTTGTTTCAAACATGACTCCTATGAATGAAAAAATGCTAAACTCCGACTCCACAGCCCTACATAGAACACCAGGGGTGCCCAATCATTTTCAGACGGAGATTGACTTTTGTTTTCATAACATTGCCGCGATCAACCATCTAGTCGTCATGATAGGTTAGGAGCCGTGGGCTTGTTTGAAACAACTCGCCATGATGTGTTGATACTTGAGAATCCTTACGGATAATGCAGTAGCCTCTCCTTGCTTTCTGCATTGGTAATGGAAAAGATATCGTTTCTGACCCTTCCTTTAGTCGTCTTTTACGACTGGCATGGACTCGGGTGCCTTGGAAGTATTCTTTTTAAGTCCCCCTATCCACAGGGGACATAAGTAGGATATATTGTAGTAGCTTCTGCCTTCTTTTTTGCATAAGTAATGGAAAAGATATCGTTTCTGACCCTGAACTTACCTTTGTTTTTGATTTGTCTTAAACATTGCCGCCATTGCTGATTTATTTTTGCATTGTTTATTTTAGAAAATACTTCTTCATGTTTAAATTTATTTTTTAAATAAGTCGACACGAGTTGTTCTCGACGACGTTTTGCTTCCTCCTCAATAGCGGCACGATGTTGTAAGTAGCGTAGTTTATCTTCTTCGCTCATTTTGGCTAATTTATTTGATTTTCCTTTCTTCTTTGGACCCATTTTTGGTAAAAAGTATTTTTCAGTGGTGATAAAAAGTAGGTTCGCTTCTTTCAATCTTCAAAAATCTTTCAATTGGAATCGAGCTAGAAAAAAAAAACTTCTCAAATAATGGATATTTTACATGAGTTCTTGAAGATGGAAATCCATGAAATTAAAATTCAAATTTTTAGACAAGTGAAGATATAGTACTTTTAACCTTCAATATCCTTAAATCATGAATAGGCAACAGTCTCCGTGGAATAGAAGAGATCCGGTTTGATCCCCGGCGAGGACGGAAGTTTCAAGTTTTTCTTGGCTTAACGTCTCTAACATCTATTGGTCCAACATCTAACAGTCTCTAACATCTATTGGACAGCCTGGGTTGGGCCGGAAAAATAGCAGCATCACGAGTGCGCGAACTCATGTGGACACCCACATGGAACAACCTCGCTGGATGTTGTTTGACCTCATTGATCTAACGGGAACTGGTTTATTCAGCGTGCCATAGACGCTGGCTAGTTATTAATAAAACAAAAAATCTAGTGTGAACATCACACGACTTTCCTTGTAATGGGCTAAAATTTTCGATATCAAGTTTTCAATGCCAAAACACGTTTTGAGGTCCCCAGACCACAAATCTCGAGTTTCAGGATTCAAGAATGCCCAAAAGAGGCAAAACCACCAACCGTACATTCGACTTCAAATAAATATTTCGTAACGCGCTCAATTAGGTACAATTGAAAATTCAAGACAGAAAACCAGCTCAAATCTACCTCCTCCACCTCAAAGCTATTTTCAAGTTTTACAAAATCTAACATTATTTCGTTTTTTTTGTTTGGATGTATTACGCGACAAACAGCCTCGCGAGGACAATTGAGTAGCCAAGGTAAAGTCGGAAACAAGTGGCAACGTTCTTTATATAGTAGAATGAGTAAAGGAAATTTTTGAAGTAGATGAAAATTATTGTAACGCTGTGATGAACACTTAAAACTTAGCGAAACACTCACAAGAGTGTACGACAAAGAAATTATTTATATAGACTATAAAATAAAAATTATAGGATATTTTCCATGCAGTAAGGGACTCACAGATTCCAAAAGATCGTTCTTTAGTCGAATTTCGAGTTCCCTACTTTTCTACTATATTGTCTTACGAAAAGATGTGAGTAAAAACTATTGAGTAGATAAGTGTACTTCTCTATACATCTTGTATTATTATTGTTGTGAGTATCTACCGGGTACTAAAAAATCCGGAAGCAAAGGCCAGGTAGTTTTGTTGTAAAACTATTATTAATATGGTGACCTTTCCCTTCGGAATTCCAAGTGTTGTGTCCACTAGTTAGGACTATTGCACACCAGTTTCCCACATGTCTAATATCTCTCACCCAGCCCTGAAATTGTCGTACCCCTAATAAAGTTCAGCAACGATTCTACTGGGCCAGAGTGTTTTGTGAGAGATCTATGAATTGGGTTAGAGGACTAATATAAAGTCCTCTTACCCAATCAATGACTTGATCAGATCATATCAGAAGGGTGGTAAAACAGGCGCTGGATAATAGTTCGGAGAGTAATTACTTTCCCCTCTTAGGAAATCTCCTAGGACTTTATTATACTGCTATTGACTTTCATCTCTGGCAATATGATTTATCTTGTTTATGTTCCTTGCCATGTTCGAGATGACGTCGTACAGTACTTCCCTATCTTAGTTCGGCAGTGACTGGGTGTCTGCTTTACTGATACTTGGGATAAAGTTTTGCTAAGGTTTATTAGGTTTGGGAGAGGGAACCAAGCTTCCCACTGACAGTGTCTCTAAGTTCACAACCTGGGAACCCTAGCGTCCTTAAGGGTTGTAACGCCAGGTATGGGCAGTCCAATTTTATTTGCGAAGCTGTCTTCTCTTCCGCTGCACACATCTGCCCATCTCTGTTCCCCTGTATACTCCTTTAGGTTTCTTCTTAGAGCTCAGTGACCCGTCAGCAGCCCAATCATCAGTCTGATGTTACTTCTGCTGAGACTCACAAGTTTCCTTGCTATTTTCTCCGTAGGACCAGTGAACATCCTCTTAGAGAAATGAATAAGTTGCTTTGTGGAATAGACCACAGGTCTTTGGAAAACCTCTTAGAGATTGGTTTTTGGGCCATATTAGAACCAATGGGGGTAATGTTTTGAGCAAGGCCTGCAGTTTACAGAACTACTAGTTATAGTGAGTCAACAGCAGTAAACGTTAGCTGTAGACCACTCAGATAATCGGCCTCCATAAGGCCCGGGTGGCCTATTAGTATAGACATAATAAATATCCATTTTATTAAAATTGGAGAAGGCGCTCGAGAGTTATCGTGGAACGAACAGACGTTTAAAGAGAAATCGTAGAGTTAAAACTTGCGTGACGGGTGAACCAAACTATTCAGCAAATTATATGAATGTCCTGAATTCGGACAAGGCGCTCGAGAGTTATCGTGTAACAAAAAGTTTTTTAAAAAATGTGGAGTTGAAAGCAGACCTAACTTCGTTCGATCAATAATTTCGTGTGCTAGATTTTGTGTTGCCAAGACCCTGTATTCCTCTTACCAACCAATTGTTTATCAAAGATCTCCTTGGCAACCAAACGTTGCCCACTGACGGTAATATCAACAACCCTAACGAATTGTCTCACTTTACACATGATTTAAGTTTTATTTACTTCCCAATAACTACCAAAGGATTAGGGAGCTTTGTGCACATGCTTAAGTTGGTGGAAATAAGTTAATCGACTTAGTACATACCTACATGGGTTTAACATATTTCTACGGAAAATCCAGATCCCTTATATGTGACTGACAGTAGTATGTACCTACATGGGTTTAACATATTTCTACGGAAAATCCAGATTCCTTATATGTGACTGACAGTAGTATGTACCTACATGGGTTTAACATATTTCTACGGAAAATCCAGACCCCTTATATGTGACTGACAGTAGTATGTACCTACATGGGTTTAACATATTTCTACGGAAAATCCAGATCCCTTATATGTATGTGACTGACAGTAGTACATACCTAAATATTGCTATCTTTGTTTTTCAAGGACAATTAAAAATTGGGGGGGGGGTATTGGTTTGTGTCCACCCTGTATATTGCAACCTTTAAAAAACAGGATTTAAACCTTTCGCCAGGCGCCTTAGGGGCACGGCCATTCTGAATTTTTAGTATTTTCTAAATTTTATTTTACCCGTTTCCGGTTTCGCACTCGTAACTCTGGAATGGCTGGCCATACCTTTGCAGAAAATGTCCTAAAATAAGGACTAAAAGACCACCTAAAACTTTCTCGCTTTGAGTTGATATGTTGTCGCGACAAATTTTAAGATATCGGACCATGACTGTTTGATTTTAAATTATGAATAAATTATAAATTTGGCCGTAACTCGAAAACGGCTTGACATATTTTAGTTCTGATAATTTTCCTGCGGTCGTAGATCATGATTTTGGGAGGNGCTATCTGCTACCATTTGGGCTGTGGTATTGTAACAGACAACCCCTCATACATAGGTACATACATACAAATTTCTGATTTATATACAATGTGCGGCAATTAGTTCTCCCACTTTTCAAAAAATCGTGGGAGGGGAAGTGATAGTGGGAGGGGCGTGGGGTCTGTGATATTCAACACGAAATGACATCTAGTTTTTAGTTGTCGCAATGGTTTGGTCACACGGTCGAGCATGGTCGTTGTCAAGTTTTTTTTTCCATTATAGCCACTCAGAGGGCGTTCCGCGCAAGGTATGGTTTGCATTCCACGGATCCAGTTCCTGATCGAAAAACAATTTTGAGTTGAGTTCAAAACTTTAGGACCACATCATCAGCTTTAGGCTGTATGGGGCCACCCATGCAGCCAATCGTTCCCGTGAGATTCCGCAGGAAATGTTCCCCGGTCGCCAGATTTAAGTCCCTGTGACTTTTTCCTGTGGGGTTGCCTCAAGGCGGAGGTCTTCAAACATTGCCCTGGGACCCTCCCTTGAGAGTTAAAGGATGCAATTCTGGAAGAAATCATACAAATTGATGCGGATATGCTGACGAGAGTCATGGAAAACTTCCGCGAAAGACTCCAATTGTGCATCACTCGTCAAGGCCGTCATTTGGATGACATTATTTACAAAACATAGATGAAAAAAAAACTAGAATACCCAAGCTTTCAGAATACAAAATAATTTTTCAAATATCTCATTTCGTTTTTATTTGCCAGCTCTTTCAAATGTGGAAATACTAATTGCCACACCCTGTATTAAGAAGATAATGACTGCAAACATCCTAAATATCATCTATAAACTAAAATCACAATTGATTTTTGGCAGAATTATCTGGAATAAAAAATGTAATTTAGGTGCTGAGAGATAATTCGTCGGAATCATTACCGTCATTCACCGTAATCGTTAAGTTCCATGTTTTTCTTTCGTTTTACTAACTCCGAGGGTGATATTCAGAGTTTAACCCTTCCTGGTTCAAAGTTTTGAATCCTATCAATTATTTTCTTCTTCTGATTTCAGAATTATTTATTGGTGAACGGGTATCTATATTTTAACGGAATTGTTACGTTGTTTGAAGAATAAATTCTGGTCTATTCTACGCTCTGAAAATAATGAACCAAAATTTAATATTTAAAAAAAATTGTTGTTGTAGCAGTCAGGAGCCAAAGAAGACTAATCAATGAATGAATAATATATTGAATGATTAATCTATACTTATAAAACGCAAAGCCCAGTTGGTATACTGACTGACTTACAATCAACGTGGTATATTTATAAAATTTTCATTCATCACAGCAAATAATCAATATCGTCACAATGAGAATGATTGCTGTGAGACGATGTGAGTCTTCCTATTGTTTTGTATAGCTGTATTGATAGTCCTTGGCCAAACACTTTTGAGTGCTTGGGTTGTCCTCCTGGGGATAAACAAATAAACTGGTCTATGTGGGGTCGGTCCACACTACTAGCGTACGTTAAAATAAAAGGGTGAAGTTTCATTATAAAGTGTGCAATTTATCAAAGCGAGAGGCATTCACGTATGTAACTTACAGTGACGAAAAGTTTAGTACCTATTAGACCCCGAATCGGTCCTTCATACCAAATTTCATTAAAAGGGGTATGTTACATTATAAAGTGTGCAATTCAGCAACGCGAGAGGCATTCACGTATGTAACTTACAGTGACGAAAAGTTTATTTGTTTATTTAATTATTTTTTATATAAATAATTTAATATAAATAATATAATATAAATATATATATATTAATATGAATACATAATTTATATTAATATATATAATATAAATAAATTTAATATTAAATATATATTAAATTTATATATTTAATATAAATTTATATTAAATAAATTTATGTATTATTAAAAATTTATACTAAATTTCATTAAAATCGGTTAACGCTAGTTGGCAAAAGTGTCGCGTACGGTCTAGCGCACGGCAGATAAACTTGTTTTTTGTATGCGATTTATAAATTCTACTTATCTGAGAAGTTTGTAATGTCAAATATCAATTTGGTTTATTATTTTCAATAATGAACCTTTGGAATCGTCACGAAAAAAATATACCCCCCTCAAAATTTGATATTTTACATTTCAAGGTACGGAGAATCCAAAAATCGAATAGAAAAAAATCCGCTGCCCGCCGTGTTGTGCACTTTTGTCACTTAGCGATCCCCGATTTGGATGATATTTTGTGAATAAGTCCTATTTGGGGTCTAATTGTGCGATGAGAAATTTGGGTGCAATCGAAAGTACCATTGGCGGTTTTCATTGATCCTGTCCAAAAAGAGAATAGTAAGAGCTAGAGACTTGGTGTGTATGTGTTATTTGGAGTCTCATTGTGTCCAAATTTTACGTGCAATCGAATTTACTGTTGACGGGTTCTTTCCGCTTTTTAGAAGTTTTCATTAATCATGACTAAAAAGAGAATATTTTACTTTTGGCGGGTTTTTCCCGCTTTTTAGCAGTTTTTATTAATCATGTCTAAAAAGAGAATATTATTTTTATATAATTCTTTATTGAATGAACTTTAATTACTCAGAAATGGTGAACATAGAGATAGAAAATAGGAACAAGATAGCTTTAGAAGGAGGTAAATAATATAAAATAAAATAAAGTTTATTCAAAGGGCGGGGTTAATTCCTGAGGAATTCTCTTCCACCCAACCCTTATTATGTGTTTTATATTAATACGATTAATAATATGTGTTTTATATTAAGTGCTAGAGACTTGAAATTTGGTGTGCATGTCATATTTGGGGTCTAATTATGCGTTTTGAATGCAATCGAATATACCGTCGCGTCAGGAGGGGATTTTTTTAAACCCATGTGACCCATTCTCATCAGACAATATGAATCAAAGGCCATACCTCTATGGTAAGATGCCTGGAAGGAACTGCCAAATTAAAGCAAATATGAGCACCATTCATATCGGGATTCGAATAATATTTAATCATTTAAAAGTTCTGCGCATGTTATCACCCTTTTTTATTCCTTTCTGTAGATCAATTTACTTTTTCTTGGGGTCAACAATTTATATCCAAGAACATACGAGGAGTACGTTGTCCTTTCTATAATCAAGTGTAGCCAATATACTTGGTCACCAGGCGTCAAACATTTTACCAGTGGCCACTGACGATGGAACACCGCGTCAGAATTTTCATTTTATTTTATAATTTTAATTTAGATAGTTTTCTAATATTTCAACAAATCTTTTATCTAAGGAAAGATATTTTAAAAAACTTCTCTAAACAGGATTCTATGCCAAGTAGCATTATACATTTTTTTTAGTCTATTGAAAACAAAGTTTTGATTTTATAGATATTTTATGTATTTTTTGTTTGTTAATTGTAAAAATTTCATACAGACTGACATGGCCACTAAATGTTTTGGGGATGTATACGGAGTAATGGAGCACTCACACTAAGCAGTGACAGTGATGTGATCCGCCCGGCAAAACTAAAGATAATTTGTTGTAGACTTAGGGTTCGAGGATTAAGTAGTCGTTGATTAAAAACGCGTTATTAAAGAAAGAAATTACAATAAAAGAAACGTAACAAAAATTCATATACTGTAACCTCGCAAATACCGTATTTAAAACACTCGAAAATACTACGTAATTCACACACGAAAAATTAATCACTTTTAAAACTCACTGACTGACTTCGCTTTCAAAAACTAAACTGACTTCACTTCTCACTGAACTAAGACTGACTGATTACGCTGACTTTACTTTTAAAACTGAACTAAGACTATACAAACTTCGCTTCTAAAACTAGACTGACTCGGTTTCTACTCGTGGCCCCTATTTATACATTCGTAGAACGATCCGGAATAAAGGATTTTTCGCAGTAAACAAACTATGCATACTATGAATTCTTCGTTGTATACGTAAACAAAACGTTCTCGAAGTAAACAAAACTGTTTTTTTGTAAACAAGTCTATATACAGGATGTTTTTATTATATTCTATATACAGGATGCCTATATTATATTCTATATACAGGATGTTTACATTAGAATCGTAATATTAGAGGTCAAGCTCTATTCACTTCAATATTCTTCCAGGCGATTGAAGGAAGATGTGCATACTAGACAAACACGTGAAATAGTTGTGCCTCAGAATCGCTTTCGCATTACTTTAGGGCAGTCATGTCACTCTGTAAATGAGAAAATTTCATCCGGGCGGTACTTACGCATGATTTATTTTTCCTCATAGCAAGCCATAAATGGATTGCAAGAAAGCGTGTTTTTTGTAGCTATATCGGTGTCTAACGAATTAAACTCGGTTTGTTTATGGCATCTCTGGGAACTGAGCCTTTAGCGGCTACAGTCCGTACGAAATGTTTATTTATTTCTAAAGTATTTCTTTATTAGTGTTTTGGATTAAAAATTTCTGGAGTAGTTATATATAGTTCTTGTTTTAAGAGTTGAGACCACAGATATAAACTCAATGCAATCGCAAGTAAGTTCCCACTTCGTTTAACTTGGTAGACATGATTTTGAACGATGAAAAAATTCCCTCGGATTTTTTTCCTGACCAAAGTAGGGTACTTATTGATCTACCTAACTACATGGCAGGAGATATCTGGAAAGTTGTTCATACTATTGAAGTTTAAAACTACTTTTTATCAAATCTTATCAACTCTCAAAATATGAATTATAGCGAACCATTTCTTGACCGTTTTTTTTATTAACAAAGAATAAAAAAGAAAATTTATTCAGGTAAAGAGAAAATGTGTCCCTACAAATTCTGGGACTCCTGAGTAAGGCGCACTTAGCGTCTTGAAGTCGAAACCAAGTTGTAGACGGATGGAAGTCAACCATTTATAAAGTCTGACTTTTGAATTACAAAACACCTAATTAAAAATAAAAATATAAAAAAACGGGACGAACATCACATTATTTTTCTTACTAAAAAAAGTAGTATTGTCATGGGTAGAAATTTTCGAGTTTTCTATGCCAAAACACTTTTCGAGGTCCCCAGAGCCAAATTCTATCCATTATTGGTTCATTTACCATGAAACTTTTTATAAGAAATAGTTTATTTTCCTCTTAACGTTTTTTAACATCTAATTATCATCCGAGACGGGAATTTACCCTCCATTGGCTGGAAACTTAAAAACCCAGTCTAAAAAGAGAATACCCAATCTTACCTAGTATGGGTTGGGAGTAGCCCAACCTAGACTGGGTAAGTGCCAATCTAAATTGTCACCCACCAAGTAAAACCTCGCTGGACTTTGTCAAACTTCAGTGAACTTACGGGAATTGGTGCCATTGACGCTGGCTATCTTTGGCGATTTTGTCACTCAATGGTAGTTTTTCCGAATTCTTCCGTTGTTGAGATATTTTGTTCATATACACTATACAGCCACACGGACCGTTAGTTAAATCTCGAAATTTGGGGATGAAACATAGTCCGTATTCTTATTTTATGACTTAAAATACAAAAATCGATTCTATCCATTCTACATAAGTACGTTGGACTTCAGACCACTCGAACGGAGCTGGGTTAATGTGGAAATGGTCACTCCTGGGAAATTTGAATCGCGATCTTGTTCAGTGTCAATCATTATTTTTTTTAAAAAAAAAAAATGTTGCATTTTTTTTAATTAATATTTTCAAAATATAAAAGTTACATGTTATCGATTCTATCTGTTTCAATCGGTTGTTCTTTCATTTGGAAACCTTCGCCTATTCTTCTTTATTGAAAACTAGCTGTTTCACCCGTGCTTCCTTCTGGATGGTTATTATTTTCTAAATTATGTTTGGCTCAATTCGGGTTTCGAACTCATAACTCTGAATTAATTTCGCAAACTATATTCTAAAGTAAGGACTGATCGGTCACCTAAAAATATTTTGGATTCTGGTGTATAATTTTCAATAATGAACCTTTGAAATTGTCACGGAAAAAAATTACCTCCATCAAAATTCGATANAAATTTGATATTTTTTCGTTTCAAGGTAAGTACGTAGAAATCAAAAATCGAATAAAAAAATCTGTTTGTCCGCCGTGATGAGCACTTTTGCCACTTAGCGTTGACCAATTTGGATAAAATTTGATACATAGGACCGGTTTGGGGTCTAAAACTTTCGAGTGCAACCGAATATACCATGGGCAGTATATTTTTGACGTTTTTTATGGGTTTTCAGTAGTGCTGTCTAAAAAGAGAATGGTAAGAGTCAGACTTGACATTTGGTATGTATGTCAAATTTCATCAAACAGCAAATTTCAAGTCTGAGCTAGAGACTTGAATTTGGTATGTTTGATGTGTTGTCCATTGTGTCAACAGCAAAAAGTATAGGTGAGTCACGAGCGCTTTTGTCTATAAAATTATGAAGTTCACTTTTGTGTGTGTTCTCATAAATTATTGCATAACACTTTGGATTCGAACCCAGGACTAGAAATTCTAGTTCAAGGTCAAAACAATTTCATTATCGTCAGTTTTACCAACCAAAGTTAAAAAAAATGATAAGGAGACAGAGATTACGAAATAATATTTATAATGTTTGCAGATACAGAAGATACATATTTATGGTTTTTATTATTTCTTAAGAATAAAATAATAATTAAAGAGATTCTATTTTGAAATAATTTATGATTAGCTAGTTCGAACGCAGAAAAATATAGATTTCCCGCCATTTTATCAAACCATAAAAAAATAATAAAAACATAAAAAATAATTTTCCTGTTGGCTAAACTGTATGTTGATAAAAAAATGTAAACATTGACCACCATTTTTTTTGAGAAAATGAAAAAAGAAAAAAGGTGAACCGTGAACCTTCTACAATCAAAGGTACTTTATTACCTCGATTTTTCGCCTTTGATCTTTCAAATTCTGAAATATAATTAAAAATCTTATCAATTAAAGTTCAACCTGTGCAACTTTTGTTTAACACTCATGAAAATTGATCATAGAGGTGTAAATCGTGATCTGTGATACTCGTGATTTGATTATAAAAAGTTATTACCTATAAATTAATTTAATAAGCTTAAATTTAATTTTATTACATAATTTTATATGGAAATTGTATTTCATTTTAATTATATCATCGTACGAACTGTAATTATGATTCATATATTTAAATATTATGATTTAAATTCTTATTCATCCTAACATGAAACACCCTAGTGAAGGAAAAGAAAAAAACACGCCTGAATTTTGATTCTGGATTGCACTAGTATCTTCTAAGTGTTTTGTTTGTTGATTTATAGTGTTTTTTTTTTCTTAATTAAATTATAATGCAATCTCTTACATGGACAGGTAGACTAATATCTCGTGCTCTCTGGAATAGTTTAACAAACAAATCTAATGATCCAAACACCAGTTCAAGAACGCCTAAAAAGGAAGCATCGCTTTTTTCTGCTGTTAGTGGTATTCCAAAAGATTTTAATTCGAATAGAATTTTTCAAATGAATAAATATGGCGATGATGCATATTTTACTGCTAAATACAAGACTGCTGATGTTTTAGGTAAGTTTTGGTGATTATTCACTTACAGTGACCATTTTTGTGGCTAAGATATAATTTACTCGCGCTTGAGTAGTTTGCTATTTCAATTAGGTTATAAACTTTCACGCATGACAAATATCAACAGATACATAAGTAAAACTACCTAAAACAGTTGTCACATTATAGTTGTTATCAAAATATCTTTTAGGGTATTGGTATAGACGGGTGGTGAGCAAACTACAACCCTTANAAATTCTGAAAATTTTCTGCAATAATTTTCTAAGAAGTATAATAATGTTTGAGTATACAAAATATGAATATAATTTCAAAGAAACAAGAACTCATTCGATCTGATTCAAAAATGGATTTAATTTAATTGAAACAAAATTATCAAAATCTCGATCACAAATGGAATTGAAAACGAAAAAAGGGTGGAAATGGACGCGCCGGGATGGCTGCATATGTCACTTTCCTTTGTTTTGTTTTGTAAGGCAAATTGTTTGCGTTAAAATTAAAATATTTTTTTTTAACATAATCTCCCTTGACTTCAATACATTATTTACATCTTTTGGGTAACATCTATATGCCAGTCAATAAGTAGTTACTATCCTTACTGTCAAGACTCTAAAACAGTTGACCTGATCCCTTCATCACTTCAATTTTTGTGCACTTAGCTCAAATTTCATTTTTCATATACAGATATGTAGTCGCCATGGGCCAGATCTTGTTTGGTTTCTTTGGATTTTAAAAAAGATATTGATTTAACATATTTTGCCCAAATTTCCGTCATTTGTAATTGCACAATCTTAACAGATGTGAGATGCAAAATTCAGCTTGCCAGACGCAAGATCGCGTAACATTAATCTTAAATATGAGTCGATTGTAGATTTAAATTCCACAGATCTCTCCGTGTGCGGACGTAACTTGTATTTTAGTTGTGACATTTTAATCTTACGATTAAAATATCCTCGTGAGCGGCGCTCCATTCACTTGTATAGGAAATTGCTTTGTTGGCGCAATTTTTATTACAGCAATTTAAATGTGTGCAATTTTAATTGTACCGTTTGCGGACGGGCTAACAGTTGTCCAAAAAAATGAGTGGTACATTCATTTTCATAGCTAGATGTAATATCTGTGTATTTATTTAGAATCTCAGATTTTACCAGCACACCCTGAACGTACATTGCATTTTTTTAAAAAAAATATAGGTATATATATTTTTTTTGTAAACAAAAATAATGATAACAATGTACCTATGTACATTATTTTTTTGAACTTTGAGTTGCTAATTTTAATTTGACCTTTGTTTCGCGCATTTTTGTGTTATTTATTTATTCCGCCCTATTATTGATTATTTGTCAATTTGTTCGTTCCAACTACTGGTAGTTAGGTTAAGGTCAAAGGCGTGTTTTTATTTAGTTCTCATAGTCACTTAGTTAAAATGGACAAAAAATATTTTTGCCCATGAGAGCCAAAAATTAATTGGGCGTTCGAGTGTTATGGTGAAACGAACAGACAAACAGACGTTGAAAGAAAAATCATGAGATTTAAATTAGGTGTTTACAACCAGTAAATGGTACCCTAGAATATGATGGACCCCGAGATCAAATGGAACATTTTTTACGAAATGCATTAGTGAGCCAGGCGAAACATAGCCGAGTTACAGGGTGGAGGAGGTCATTGTTGAACAACTTTCTTCGAAAAATGTGGAATTGTGGATGTACCCTAATCCACATTTTTTGATGGTGGTGATTTCAAATATGGCATCAAATTTTTAAAAGGAAAATGGAAAAAGGAAATCCTTTTGTCTGTTTCATATGTGATATGAAAAGTCCTATTTTTGTAAAAAAAAATTTATTATTTTTTTTTTTGTGTATTTTTTACTTCTTTGAAATATCGATCAGAAATTTTTTTTTTACGATATTAATAAGGAACGACGAAAATGGTCCATAACATGTTATTTATACAGTAAAAATACATATATAACCTTTTACACTTCCCCCCTCCAGTTATTCTTGTACCTTCTTTGGGGGGAGGAATACCCAGTTTTTTTTCCCCACACATTCGCTTTTTTTCGGAAACTTATGTTTTTCTTTTGAGGAGGATTTTTTCAAAGAGAAATGACCCTTCATTTCTGCTAGGAGTTATGTTTGTAATTTTAGTGTCAAGTTTTATAAGAATCCTCTATTTGTAAAATCCACAGAAAGACATTAGATGTTTGTGTATTATGATAATATAACAGCGAAGAGCAATATAAATTTCAATAAAATATTGTATATCAACTACTAATATTAAGGCGAGTCACGAGCGCTTTCGTCTGTTACGACATTCTAAAGTACTTGAGAATATCGTAACAGACGAAAGCGCTCGTGACTCGCCTTATTATTTGTAGTTGATACACAATATTTTATTGAAATTTATATTTCATAATGACTACACACTTCCTAAATACCATTTCTAAATTAAGACCAACTTTAGAGCTGCAGTTTCATATAACTGACTTTCATCGATAGCAATGCGATCCTCTATTGATTGATAGTCAATCAATTTTCAATAAATAATAATCCTTCATTACTGTGGGCTCGAACCGTAGACCTTCGGCACTAAAACCCCATGCTTAATCAACTGAGCAAATTGATTGTAATTTTGTGATTTCAGGAGTTGCAGATGGCGTCGGAGGCTGGCGAAATTATGGAATTGATCCAGGAGAGTTTTCAACGTTCCTAATGAAGACTTGTGAACGACTTGTTACTAGTGGAAGGTTCAGTTGTACGGAGCCAACCAGTTTGTTAGCCAGAAGCTATTATGAACTTTTGGAAAATAAACAACCCATTTTAGGTAATCTTTAGGATGCAGATACATTTTATGTGCTTATAGGTTTCCAGTTAGATCTACCTTCTGTAACAGATCAGTGATGAGTGGTTTGGATAAACAGTGGGACGTGGGTACAGAACGTGGGACTTTGAAGAAATATGTCGTTTTTTTTTGTTTGTTTTTTTGAAGAAAAATGTCGTTTTTTTTTTTTTTTTTTGAAGAAATATGTCGTTTTTTTCTCAATAACTTTGGTTTCACGTTTCCTAAAAAAATTGAGAAAATGAATAAAATCGATTGAATATCGTTTTTTCACAATAAATTTTTTGGTGTCACGTTTCGTGAAAAATTTTAAAAATAATAAAATGAAAAAAATGACATTTTTTCTCAATAACTTTCGGTGTCACGTTTCGTAAAAATTTGAGAAAAATGGTAAAGTTAATTAAATGTCGTCTTTTTGGTGTCACGTTTCGTGAAAAATTGAAAAATTAAATGTAAAAATTAAAAGAAAATGAAAAAAATACATTTTTCTTCCAACCTCGAGGCTCTGTAGCTTGGAGGGGTAGCATTTTCGGATATGACTTTAGACTGATGTCATCTCATTTTAGTCCTAAGAATATGTGGTTAACATATTGACATAAAATTATGTTACATTCTGTTGTCGTTGTAGCGGCGTCATTCTCTATCACACATCTGCCTCCTCGAGTGGTATTTGTAGGAACCACACAGAACCCGCATTAGTTTGATTCCGGCCATGACTAGTAATAATTGAAGCAACGAGGTCGGAAGTAGTTGCTCCGCCGATGAAAAGGCATTGGGTGACAGAGTCGGCCGAGTGGGGTTGATGATCCTTGGCTGAATATCCTTGTAGGGATCCAGGTCGTCCCCGTTGAGGACGATGTTACACCATGCTATATACTTTCCATCTTGCCTGAAATTTCTCTTATCACAAAATGGGGTGTTTTGTGAATGTGGGATCCTGTCTGAAAAGAACTTGCAATGTCTCTCGTCCACACACACATGCAAAAAATACACGTTCTAATGGGAGTCTGCAAATTGCCCGATCTGGGAACTCCCAGAAGAACAAGCGTATTTGTGTTTCCCTTCTTATATGAAATACAGGGCCGGTCCTAGCTATAGACAAATAGGGCGGCTCTTGGTCGGGGGCGGCATTTGACCTTGCTTATAATCAATACAGGGCCGGTCCTAGCTATAGAAAAATAGGGCGGCTCTAGCTCGGGTGCGGCATTTGACCTTGCTTATATGGAATACAGGGCCGGTCATATAGGCAAATAGGGCGGCTCTTGGTCGGGAGCGACATTTGACCTTGCCTATATGCAATACAGGGCCGGTCCTAGCTATAGACAAATAGGGCAGATGCCTAGGCGGCTCTTGGTCGGGGGGCGGCATTTGACCTTGCTTATATGCAATACAGGGCCAGTCCTAGCTATAGGCAAATTGAAAAAAAGGGATGAGATGACATCAGTCTAAAATCATAGCCGTAAATGCTACCTTTCCAAGCTACAGAGCCTCGAGGTTGGAAGAAAAATGTATTTTTTTTTCATTTTTTTTTAAAAATTTTTACATTTAAAATTGACTTTCTTCTCGTTTGCCAAGGTGTCAAAACTCTCTGGGCCGAACCTGTATGCGAAGATGTTTGCTGTGTGCAATAAGTTAAGTATGTAAGCGGCTGTGTGCGATATTGTATTCACAGAAGATTTGTTCTTCTCATGTTTTGCAGGAAGCAGCACTGCTTGCATTGTGATTTTAAATAAAGAAACTAATATGATTTATACGGCCAACATTGGTGACAGTGGTTTTGTCATTGTCCGAAGAGGCAAGGTTGTACACAGAAGCGAGGAACAGCAACATTATTTCAATACTCCTTTTCAGTTGTCATTACCTCCCTCATCACATACGACGCAAGTCCTAGGAGATAGGTAAGCGCACTGTTGTAGACGATCTGTAGGATTTAGTATAGAAAATTGTTGAGAAATAAAGAAATAATGTTTTCAAAATATTTATAAAAGTATCGTAAAATAATAATAAAAAAAATTTACAAAAAGACAATATCGATTCAGATTGACATGATTATAAGGAGAGCTTTCAATAGCACTCAGACTACCTTCCTCAGGCCAGTGTTGACTCTACGATGTTCAGAATAGAAGTGAGCGTACGTTTACTTTTGTTGATCGAGCAGGTGCTGGTATATTCTTATATTGTTTCCCACATCGCTTTTATAATTGATGCAGCTGGGATTTTGATTTATAAAGAATGCCTCAAGTATTTTTCTTTTTTTATAATGTTCATTGGCAATAATTTTGATGTCATCAAAATTAAAATTATGCTTATTTTCGAAGGCGTGATTTATGAGGGCCGTGTTGTTCTTTTCCTTTTTGACGTCATACTGGTGTTGTTATAATCGTTGCTTCAAGTATTGGCCAGACTGCCCTATGTAATTTGACCCGCAGGTCTCACAATTTATCTTATAGACTATACCCGATTTTTTTTTAGTCTGATCTTTTATTTTAGATTGATGAAGAAATTCGATTTTACGTTATTGTAGCTTTTATATCCGAATTTTGCAGTAGGGATAAGTTCTTTCACTGCACTTTTCTATTTNCTCGCCTTATAATCATTACAATCTGAATCGTTATTCTCTTTTTGTAAATTTTTTTTTGAGACATGTTCCGCAACGAGGAAAACGTGAGTAAAAGACTTTGCGATATAATTACTCGTTTATTTATTTAGCGTATGGTTTTTTACTAAAATAAAATTTATTTGTATTTAAAATTATAAAATCCTTGTTACAACTGTAAATTTGATTGGCTTACTTACTAAAAACTAATAAATTGTCTTCTAGTAAACTGGAGGTCGTGGGTTCAATCCCCAGCAGAGGCAGGATTTTTTCCTCATTAATTTGGGTATTTGACCAGAAAAAATAGAGGTCTAAGTGGTAACCTTCCACTCAAGAGTTTTCTTTTAATAAAATTTACCTTTTATCTATTTGGGTTAGTAAAAAAATCGCATAATGATTATTATAGTAGAACCATACGAATATATTGTTGACTCCAGCTAATAGTAGAACCATACGAATATATTGTTGACTCTAGCTAATAGTAGAACCATACGAATATATTGTTGACTCCAGCTAATAGTAGAACCATACGAATATATTGTTGACTCCAGCTAATAGTAGAACCATACAAATATATTGTTGACTCCAGCTAATAGTAGAACCATACGAATATATTGTTGACTCCAGCTAATAGTCTAAACCTAATCTTCTCTTTTCCAGGCCAGAGTCAGCCGACACGTCTCATTTTCCTGTTGAAGATGGTGATGTAATCCTATTGGCGACCGATGGTGTTTTTGATAATGTTCCTGATTCTTTACTTATACCAGAACTAATACGAGTCGAGGGAGAAACAGATCCCTCTAAACTACAACTGGTTGCAAACACGATAGTAATTAGGGCAAGAGCTAATGGCATTGGTATTCAAGGTAAGTAGTGTCTTAATGGCAAGAACGTTAGCATTTGATGAAACCATCATGTCACCGTTTTCAATTAGGGCAAGAGCTAATGGCATTGGTATTCAAGGTAAGTAGTGCCTTAATGGCAAGAACGTTAGCATTTGATGAAAACATCATGTCACAGTTTTCAATTAGGGCTAGAGCTAATGGCATTGGTATTCAAGGTAAGTAATGCCTTAATGGCAAGAACGTAAGCATTTGATGAAACCATCATGTCACCGTTTTCAATTAGGGCAAGAGCTAATGGCATTGGTATTCTAGGTAAGTAGTGTTGATCTGCTGTGATGAAAGAAAATTTGACTAAATTTATTGGGTCCTTGCGATGGTGGGTTCTGCGCACCGGAACAACCTGGAACTCATACTATTGCAGTTCCAGTCAAGGGCCATGAAAACCTTTTCGTTAACTTCACATTGGACAACCTGGAACTCATACGATTACAGTTCCAGTCAAGGGCCATGAAAACCTTTTCGTTAACTTCACATTGGACAACCTGGAACTCATACTATTACAGTTCCAGTCAAGGGCCATGAAAACCTTTTCGTTAACTTCACATTGGACAACCTGGAACTCATACCATAACAGTTCCAGTCAAGGGCCATGAAAACCTTTTCGTTAACTTCACATTGGACGACCTGGAAATCATACCATTACAGTTCCAGTCAAGGGCCATGAAAACCTTTTCGTTAACTTCATCACCGTTTTCAATTAGGGCAAGTGCTAATGGCATTGGTATTCAAGGTAAGTAGTGCCTTAATGTCAAGAACGTTAGCATTTGATGAAACCATCATGTCACTGTTTTCAATTAGGTCAAGAGCTAATGGAATTGGTATTCAAGGTAAGTAGTGCCTTAATGGCAAGAACGTTAGCATTTGATGAAACCATCATGTCACCGTTTTCAATTAGGGCAAGAGCTAATGGTATTGGTATTCAAGGTAAGTGGTACCTTAATGGCAAGAACGTTAGCATTTGATGAAACCATCATGTCACCGTTTTCAATTAGGGCAAGAGCTAATGGCATTGGTATTCAAGGTAAGTAGTGTTGATCTGCTGTGATGAAAGAAAATTTCACTAAATTCATTGGGTCCTTGCGATGGTGGGTTCTGCGCACTGGAACAACCTGGAACTCATACTATTACAGTTCCAGTCAAGGGCCATGAAAACCTTTTCGTTAACTTCACATTGGACAACCTGGAACTTATACCATTACAGTTCCAGTCAAGCGCCCTGAATACCTTTTTGGTAACTTCACATTAACCTGTTTCTACCATTTTTTAAAATATGAATCTAGAAATTCGAAGATCAGTTGATTTTTAACACCGCTACAGCTACCACAAATATCATTGATTTTAGTCTTCTTTGACTCATTGATGCCACTTTGGATTGAGATGTACCTACACAAATCATTTGAGCGCTATACTTTGTTTCAAATGTTTTTTAAATCTGATTTTCCGACTTGTACTGAGCTTGACCATTCTTTTCTGTTTCAGGTGGCAAGCCTGACGACATTACAGTCTTATTGGCAATAGTTGCTCTGTAGTTTTCAGTCGTGGTTTGGATAGTATGTACGTGGAGATATAGAATAGATGAACTTTTATATGAACTGTAGTAGACATACGATGCAGTCTGCGACAAATGAGTGGATCAAATAGTAGAACAGATCCGCCTGCCGAAGAAAATCGGTGATGCGTTATTTGCGAGTTTTAAACGAGGTTTATTCAGTCATATAAAATATGGAAAAAACTGAAAATGTGGGTAAACTTTAATCGCGGTACGCGCTATGATTTTTTTTATATTAAAATATAATCTGACGCTGGAGTTGTTTTGTCGCTTTTTGGAAGTTTTTACGAATTGTTCTCAGTTTTATCGAAATCGGAAAAGGTGTTCGAGAGTTATTGTGGTACAAACAGTCGAATAAACGCGGGTGGCATTAAAACTATTGTCCTTCAATTGTATCTCCGAAACTGGGAATTCGAGATATGTAAAGGATGTGCCTTTTTTCAACCAATGAAAATATCGTTTTCAATTAGTTTAGGCATTTGCACTAATTTGCTAAGTCCTCGCTCCTCCTCACAGTAATAAAAAAATCTTCCCAAGCAATTTGGAGATTCTCAGGAATTTCATTAAAATATCAACAGATGATTGATTATCACACAGAAAGTCCTTTCAGCAGAAATTGCACAGATATTTCGGTGTTTCAACAATTAAAAAGTTGGGGGGTCGGACCTTTCTTTCAGGAACTTGTGGTTTAGAAGAGCATGACCAATACGCAACCGTGCCAAAACTACTTGTTTTCTTCTAATATGGGGATGGGAGAAAGACTAAAATATTTCAAATATAATTTGTGTATCAACTAATAAAAAACATTATTGTTGAGAATATCGTAGAAAGCGCTTCGTAACTCTATAAAAATATTAGTAGTTGATACACAAATTATTTTTGAA